>VFFE01009221.1:2458407-2469919 GCA_008921705.1 Burhinus oedicnemus | reverse complement strand
GTAGGAGGCTTTTTTTTTTTTTTTTTTTTTTTTTTTAAATTTATGAGCTGCTCTGTCGTCTTTGGAGACAATGTGTAAATTATAGAATAGCCATATATCTGACCAGAGTTGGAGGTGAAGGGTGCTCTGTTAGGGAGAGCAGTCGTGGGGGTGAGGGGAGAAGGATTTAGAGACTTTTTGACTTCCTGAGCTCATTTTGGTTCTGATCCCAAATCCTTGGAAGATGATGTGAAACCCATTTTCCATTAACTGTCAAAGGCTCTGGAGGAGTGAGCCCTTTTCTGAGCAGAAATAGGGATTGCAATACCAGATCAGTGTAGTGTCCTATCTCCAAAAGCTGCCAGTGGCAGATGCTCAGGAAAAAAAGTAATAGAGAGTTACGCTGGAGTAATAAATTTTATCTGGGAAGCTGTGATGGGGGCTGCGCAAACAATTATGCCAAACCAGTCCTTGCCCAGATGGGCTCCTGAGATAAAATAGAGGGTCACCAGTCTTTGAAATGTCGTTGTCTGTGGGAGAACCGAAAGGGCCATCTCTGTCCCCAGGTAGCCCCAAGGGTTAAGAAACGACAAGGCAATAGAGAATTGTTGATTCTGGTTTGTTAGGTTTTTGCAATTCCCCTGCGTGGCTCCTTGAATCTGTCTCCAGGGCAAGAGCATTGGTGAAATATCTGGAAGTGCCTCACATACAGCATCAGTCCTGAAAAATTGATATTTTTGTGGACTTAGGGTCTGTGGGGAGGGGTCTCTCAAGCACAGCCACTTGCAGGAGCTCTGTAGCCATCCCCTCACTCTCTCCCGTATGTTCCTCCAGGGTTTCACGCAGCACAAAATACTTGGATGAGCTCGGGGCTGCCCCATGGATGTGCTGGCATTGTGGCTGCAATTCGCTCGTTTTTAGAGGGTCTAATTGTATCAAAGCCACTTTGGGTCTAACTGCCCTACGTGGGAAACCTGCATTTGTAGCAACAGCTACCTGAGGTCTGTGCTACCAGAGCACACAGCCATGGCCCGGAGAGCCCTGCATCCCCTCTCTGCAGCCTGCACCCCAGCTTGTGACAGGCAGAGACCTTCCCAGTTGGCTCAGCTATTCTGCAATGCTCTCCTGATGCCCACCAGGAAGGGTTGTGTTTCTCCACCGTGCCCTCGGCTCATGGCACGTTAGCTGCCAGAGCAGCCCTCATTAGGAAAAAGAGACTGATGGGTTTTTAATTATGTTTTGGTGGAAGCCAGTAAAGCCGCCTTGCTTTATCCCCCTAGAAAATGGTGAGAGATGGAGTTTGAAGTTTTTCAGTGAATCAACCAAGAGAGCAGAGATGTTTAGGGGGAGACCTGGCGCAGCTGGTTGGTGGCTGTGTGTTTGCCAGGGTACCAGCCCAGCATCTCCGCTCCTGCAGAGTGGGGCGGGGAGGACGCCAGGGGGCTGGTCCCTGCTGTGGGGAGCAGCAGCGCGTCCTGAGAGCATTTCTGCCCCTCTGTTCTGCTCTGGTGAGACCTCACCAGTAGCACCGCATCCAGCTCTGGAGCCCTCAGCACAGGAAAGACATGGACCTGTTGGAGCAGGGCCAGAGGAGGCCACGGAGATGATGCAAGGGCTGGAGCCCCTCTGCTGTGAGGACAGGCTGAGAGAGTTGGGGTTGTTCAGTGTGGAGAGGAGAAGGCTCCGGGGAGACCTTATGGTGGCCTTTCAGTACTTAAAGGGGGCCTACAGGAAAGATGGGGAGGGCCTTTTTAGCAGGGCCTGTTGCGATAGGACAAGGGGTAATGGCTTTAAACTGAAAGAGGGGAGATTTAGATGAGATATTAGGAAGAAATTCTTGTCTGTGAGGGTGGTGAGGCACTGGCCCAGGTTGCCCAGAGAGCTGGTAGATGTCCCATCCCTGGAAACATTCCAGGTCAGGTTGGACGGGGCTCTGAGCAACCTGATCTAGTTGAAGATGTCCCTGCTTATGGCAGGGACGTTGGACTGGGGGACCTTTGAAGACCCCTTCCAAACCAAACCATTCTATGATTCTATGTTTATCCCGTGCTGGGGTTTGCTCCAGTCTTGTGACATTGTTTTTCGGTAGGTTGCGTTAAAGATGTCATGATTTAACCATCCTTCAGGTGCTGCTGCCCTTCAGCAGCATCTGGGGAGAGGGAAGGGTGGCTATCCCCAGCGTGCAGCAACCCCCTCACCTCTCCCCTTGGGAAATCACACCCCACAAGTGTCCCAATCCCCGCAAGTTTCATCTCAGCTCCCCCTTTTGCCCTCAACCACGTCCCAGTGGCAGCCAGCCGCCCCGCCATCTCTTACCCATGAAGTTGAGGCTACTTTTTGTTTGTTTATTTTAATTATCATCTTTCTCCCTGGCTCGGCGCTCCCGCAAGGGAGACGGCGTCTGTGTTAATGGGATTATGCGTGCTGTTTGCTGATGTGTACGTGTTTGCCACTTCCTCTCCCTTTGAATTTCACCCAGATAATTGATTTCTGTCTCTTCCTTGGCACTTGCTTTTGCAGCGCGGGGTGTTATTAGTCCCCTTTTGTTTCATTGCTGAGCGACAAAGCCTTTACAAGGCAGCTCGAGCAAAAACAATTGTTGAATCTCTCGTTTTCCTTATTAACTAACAGGGGATTGCAGGCGGCTTGAAGCCCATGGAGAGGTGTAATAACATGGGCGATGGCTTGGGAGTAAAGCAGCTCCTTCCCACCACAAGAGGTTGGGTGGATTATCCAAATCTCCATTGCTGGTCATCCACCTAAGTTGACTCTGGCTGTCTCCTGTCCATCTGTTTATCCCAAGATGCTGGGAGAGGAGGGACTGAATCCTTCCCTGTTCTGCATGTGGGGAACCGAGGGTGGGCTGAGGTTCGTGGCGTGGACCCCTCTTCTGCCCTGATTGGTTGGGGGTGAGGATGGAAGGTGCTTGCTTCTTCTTAAGCTGGGACATGCTGCTTTAGGGAGACCAGCCTTTCCAGGAGAACGGGAGTACTTGGGCGGAACTAACTAATACAGGGAAAATAAAAGCATTTTGCAAAATTTATTTTTTTTTTAAGGGAAAAAAAGTGATTTTCTGGCTCAAAATGAAAAATTGAGGCGTAGCTGAATTTTTCATTTAGTTAATATGCAAAAATGGTTGAAATTTAAAGATCTTGTTGACTTTGGCCCAATTTTTACTTGACTTTAAATCATTTAAGAACTTTGGTTTGTGAATTTTTAGGGCTTCTCCCCCCCCTCCCCCCCTTCACAGGAAAGGGCAAAATTTTTATAAAGCGGGAACAGTTATTTTCCGCCCAGCTTTTTTCAGACTGCAGAGATTTCCAGAAGAACATCCTGTCTAATGTCACACAAGCACTCTGAGCATGGAGAAGAAATTCAGCTGTTGAGCTAAAGAGTAGCTTGATTCCATGGAAAATAAATACAAATGAGTCTTCACTAGCTAGATTCCCCTTTGTTCCAGTGTCTGGGCAGAAGTAGGATGTGCTCCCCCAAAACACAGCGAACTGGCTCCCCTCTCTGCCCTTCTGGCTCTTGGTTTTGTTTTCTCCTATTTGCATAATTTCTCAGCTTATTTTCTCTTCCTATTACTTTTTCTCTTTTCCCTACTTTTCATTTATTTTCTCTTCTTTCACTGGCTGTTTTCTGTTTGATTTCTGCTTTTTTTCTTCCCTCCCTCACTAGCCTAGAATGTGGCTAGCATGAATGAGTGATTTCTAGAAGGAATAAAATTGTTTAAGGAGGAAAAAAAGCAACAACGTTTTCTGTGCATCACTGTATAAAATGTACGATAATAAAGCAGAACCACACTAAATGAATTATGGTAAAAAAACCAAATTACCAACATGTCAAATACTATTAGCACTCAGATTTGTAGAAAGAATGTACGCACAGAGGAAGCTTTTCTTATTTTATTTTATTTTCCCTGCTCCCTTTGTAAAGCAAATGCCAGCCACTCATAACAGCTGGTTTTGGTGCCTTGAATGAATAACTGATAAAAAGAAGAAAAGCAAGACACGTTCCCCAGAACCATTTTTCATGATGTCAGGGTATCAAGGTAATGTGTTACTTCTTGCAGGAACTTCAGATGTGTTCCTATACGTGAGCGAAAGTCTCATTTCCTTTGACGGGATTAATGATTGCTTATTCCACTGGAGAAGGGAGATGGAAGAGAATCAAAACTAAGAGGGCCGAGAAAAAGAAATTCTGTCTAGGAATTGATTTGCTGGCATGGACTAGCAAATCAAAGAAGGACCGCTTTAATAAGATGGCTTCCTAAGGGACTGGGTATCTTGTAGCATCCTCAAGGACTGTGCTTATTGCTGGTGGAGTTTGCGATTAGTTGGGTGGCCTTGACTATCATTGGAGGAGGCCACTGTGGCCGTTAATGTTTGATAGTCCCAACAGCTGAGTTAGAGCACCTTAGAGAAGGCGGATATTTTCCTCATCCAAAGCATTTATCTTTATTTTACTAGTAATATTACTGCTCTTGGAATTATTACGGTTATTTTGACTTGTATGGTTGAGTTTGGAAGGATGACAAGTTCAGCCAAGAGATGAAACTGTTTTGGGTTTGGCCAACAAAACCACATGTCCACGTTGTCAATGTTTGCTCCTGGGTGAGTTCTCTGAAGAGCAAAAGGATAGAGCATGACTTGGTCTCTCTTTCATCAAAGCTGCTCCATTTCACATGGATAAATATTTGTTGGGCCAGCAGAGATTTTATAGCCCATCAGCTAGGGCACTCAGCCGGGATGGAGGAGATGTGTGTTCAGGTCCCTGTTCCAATGCGCATTTAATTATTTATCTGCAACAGCATGGCTCAGAGAAGAGACTGAGAGAAAGAGCCAGAGGCCAAGTCTGTGGCCTGATAGCTGAGATATTTAGTTGCCAAGAGAGGCTGTGATTTTTTATTTTTTTTTATTACTGCAGATAACTGGCTTTTTAGGGTTCAAGTGGGTTTTCTGCTCTAGGTCTGAGCAGGAAGGTTATAGTGGATTTTAGAGATTGCTCCTGATAAATTGGGCTGATTCGGGGTGGGGTGGCAGGGGGTTGTTTGTAATTCTCTATACAGAAATTTTCCAAGGTCTAGGAAAGGTGGTGGTTCTTTGAAATGTCCAGCTTTTCCCAGAGTGGGATAACTCCCTTCACATGTTATCTGTTGGATCTCTATGCTCTCTTGCTCCTCGGATATCTTCGACCAATTTCCCTTCTCAAAGGACAACTTGTACAACCCATATCATGTCTGTCCAGGCTAACGTACACCCTGTCTCCCAACAAACACTGCGGAAGAGGGCATGCTTAGAGCAGGGATACTGGGACATTTCTTTGAACGCCTTTCCTCCTAGCTCAGCTGCTACAGCTGCCACAAGTTCTGCTGAGGTAGCTGCCAAGACCAAAGGTCTGCAAAGAGTTCACTTGATTCTAGATTTACCTTAAAGTGAGTTAATTAGCAGCTGAATTAGAATGAAAGGAAAAGTTCTAGTCTAATAGACCCATGACTTGCAGAGGTTTCTTCTATCCATGCTTTTCCAGAAGGGCTAGGACTTTGGAGATGTTGTGTAGCTTATAATGAAGATACACTCTGAAGTGACATCAGACTCTCATCCTTTGCTGTTAAGTGGGAAGAAAAAGGTCACCCTCTTTGACCTTCCACCGGGCAGATCTCATACCAAAGGAAGGCTGAAGCTCCTTGGCAGAAAGGCTGTGAAGCAAATTAAACAATACAAAGTATTTGTCATTCCTTTGAGGCTTGTTCATTACCGATTTGCAAAATTATGCTGCTTCCCCCTCAAAATATCTGGGATACTTTAAAATAATTACCCAAATCAAAACAATTGACTCGATTAGAAAATGCTTTAGCAAACACATTAGTTAGGCATCTTCTTATTAGACAGTGGTTAATAAGAAATAATACTTTAATTGTGCAGTTAGTAATGGTGGGTTCCAGCCTTCCCAAGTCTTTGAGTGGATTCAGTAAGTGAATGAAAATAGCTTTAAGGTGTAGGCTTAATCTAAATTTGGAGGAAGTTTAGGCTCAACTTCGGGTTGAAACCTACCCCTGCTTTGAGTGGGGGACTAGACCAGGTGATCTCCAGAGGGCTCTTCTAACCTAAGCAATGCCCCTGTGAAAGATGTGCTTCATGTCCTCATCACGTTGCTTGGGTGTTTTTCAGTTGGAAGGAAGCCTGAGCGGCTGTGCAAAGTCGGTCTTTATTATTGGCATGCTTTGGTTTCCTCTCTTTAAGTCTGGACTCCTGAGGAGTGCCAGAATGAAAGCATTGAGATGGTCAAGGAGACCTAGAGAAGCATCCTAGCCAAGGCATGGGTACCACTTCCCAACGACGATGTCCTTGATGGCTGGACAGCCCCAGAGGTGACAGTGACTTTATCCCATGACCTTTGTCGTGTTGTAGCTGGCCTCCCCAATGTACGAACGCGTGTTCCTGCCTGCCGGGCTGCTCACAATGGAGGAAGCTTGAGGAAGGCCATGTGTATAGTGCCGCATTTTATATTAAACAAAAATAAATTCCCTCTAACGTGAGTTTTTCAGACAGGTTGTCCTAATATATTAACTTCTGTCTGTGTTTTGAATAGTCAATTTCACGGTGAAATGAGTTCTTAATAATACATTTACCACCTGGGAGAAATCTCCCAGCCATCTGGAAAGGAGTGGGGATTTAGTGCCTCCAAATGGAGATTGGTTTTTTATTTATTTATTTTGCCCATGTTTCCTCCTCCCACCAGGTGGGACCCAGAGGATGCTTTGGGTCCGAGCTGACCATTGCAGCAGGTTTTTGGGGGGTCTTTTGCCCCATCTCTTCCTGGTGTGGAGGTGTCAAGAAGCACATGGAGGTTCTCTGCAGCTTCCCAGGCTGGAAACTGGTGCTAAGGCAGCATGGGGACGTGTCCCCTTCACCAACCCCCGGCTAGGACAGCTTCTGTGCTGGGTGCTGAGGGGCTGGTTTGGAGGAAGAAGAGTTTTGTTTGTAGATGCTGGCAAAGCCTTACTCTTTCGATGGAGATGTCAGTGATACATGAGCTAAATCCAGGCTGGTTTGTGTAATACATCTTTTGAACTCCAGTAGAATGGAAGCCAGATGCAAACCAAGCTATCCCTTGATTACGTGGGGAAAATGGTAAATTCATCATCACTTGAAGTCTTTTAAGCAAGACTGATTGTCCGGCTAAAAGCTATCCGTTGCATCAGCAAGAAGTTACCGGGTTTGATAGTGTTTGCCTTTAGTGCAAGGGAATAATCCTTCTGTTTGCTACAGGGTTTACAGGGGGAAATTGTGTGGCGTGGCATCTTCGGGCTGTCAGATTTGATTGTCTCTTCTGGCCTTTGACATTATGGATTGATGGAAACCCATCATGGCCTTTCTCTTGTGTCCTTACGTAGCTTCCCTATGTGCTAAAACCTCATCTTTTATATCACTGGAGTATGAAATTCCCACATGCCTTGGTGTTCGCTCAACACGAGTCCCTGCAGGAAAAGAGGAATGTGGTGGCTCCAGGGCTTGAAAAGCATTAATTTTGTTTGCAAAAGTGATAACATTAGCATATCCTGATCCTCTGCTTCAATACTCTGCACAGGTCGCTCGTGTGACATTAAATGAAACTCTTTGCTGTGGGGTTTTGGCACAACCCATGCGTGGTGCTATCAGAATTTCGCTGGACGTGTTCGCACGTGTCATTGTAGGGGGGAAGCTCAGCGGCCCTCCTGTCTGAATAATCTCTCTGCTGCCTAAATAATCTGTGCTGTGAAAATGTGTGTAATCTGGTGAATTTTAACTGCCCCAAATTTTCTCATTGGGAATGGTGGGAAAGCCCAGAATATAAGGCTCTAAAGGGATGGGGGCAGCAGGGTTAGCCCGCACCCATCTCTCCATAGAACCCGCTCACATAGTCTCTAACGCCGTTGTACATGCAAGCTAATGTGATGGAGGTTGCCCTCCCCAAAGATGTCATAAATCTCCTTTGCGTTTTTCTGGGGCTAAATGAGTGCAGGCAGAAAAGCAGGTCCCAACCTACCATTTTCTGCTGCTCGACTCCCCCCTATGCAGGCTGCAAAAGGCGCGGGGGGGAAGGGCTGAAGGTCCCCTTCGACTGAGGTTGAAAGCAATAAGCTTTTGTTTGTCCAAACCATTTATCCCATCTATTTCAGCTGTACCTGGCAGGGGATGCCTCTACCAATGCACCCCTTTGAACTCCGCAGCCTCTAATTTGGTGCAGACACCTGGCTGCTCCTGAAATATGTATGGGGCGGGGGGGAAAAGAAGGGAGCCCTGTTAGGAGCTGCATTTTACAACAGGTTGCACCAAACCCCTGGATTTAGCTCTCCTTGAACTTGAAATTGGCAATAATTGAAGACCAGATTTTGCAGCTGCTGTTCTGACATGATATTGCTGCCGGGTGTTATGAAAACCACTAGAGCTAGAAACCAGCGCTATATACTCTTCTTGGAGTTTTAGCTTTCAAACATATGAAGCATCAATCTCTAGCTAGCGGCTCATGAGCTATCAGCTCCTACAATCAAGTGGAAAAGAGTATTTCAAAAGTGCTTAGTTACTGGAACAGTACAAATGCTTTCTGGACCAGGAAATGCTTCCATGTATTGGTCCCGGACAATGATTAGGAAGATAAAAATCTGGTCCCTGAGAAAGGACGCTGCCTGGCTGCTGCTATTGCAGAAATGTCAAAATAAACAGGAGGACGAGGAAGGATGCAGGGCCTCCGGGGTCAGGTAGCTCGCCCTGTGGGGCTGCTTCCAGGTGTGATGGGGCATGTTTTTGTTTTTATTTTTATTCTCTCTAGTGGCAAAAATAACTGATTTTCTTTCTTGATCTTTTAATACAAAATGTTTGTTCTAGAAACTATGAATAGGGTCATTCCATAGTTCTCATCATACGGATTTATTTTCAAGGCTTAGGGTCATTCGAGCTATACCTTCAATTTTTAGAGATACCGATGATCTTTGGGCAAGGTGAGGGGGTCAGACATACTCTTGGGTCTAGCTAGAAAGTGCACAAATCCAGGCTGGGCGGAGAATGGATGGAGAGCAGCCCTGAGGAGAGGGACTTGGGGGGGGTGGTGGATGAGAAGCTCAACATGAGCTGGCAATGTGCACTGGCAGCCCAGAAAGCCACCCGCATCCTGGGCTGCATCCCCAGCAGCGTGGGCAGCAGGGCGAGGGAGGGGATTCTGCCCCTCTGCTCCGCTCTGGGGAGACCCCACCTGGACATACTGCATCCAGCTCTGGAGCCCCCAACGTCAGAAGGACATGGACCTGTTGGAGCAGGGCCAGAGGAGGCCACCAAGATGATGTGAGGGCTGGAGCCCCTCTGCTGTGAGGACAGGCTGGGAGAGTTGGGGGTGTTCAGCCTGGAGAAGAGAAGGCTCCGGGGAGACCTTAGAGCCCCTTCCAGTATCTGAAAGGGGCCTACAAGAAAGCTGAGGAGGGACTTTTGACAAGGGCATGTAGTGATAGGACGAGGGGTGATGGCTTCAAACTGGAAGAGGGCAGATTTAGATTAGATATTAGGAAGAAATTTGTCACTTTGAGGGTGGTGAGACACTGGCCCAGGTTGCCCCGAGAAGCTGTGGCTGCCCCATCCCTGGAGGTGTTCAAGGCCAGGTTGGATGGGGCTTGGAGCAACCTGGTCTAGTGGGAGGTGTCCTTGTCCATGGCAGGGGGGCTGGAACGAGATGATCTTTAAGGTTCCTTCCAACTCAAACCATTTTATGATTCTATGAAATTTTTTTACTCATTTGATGTTGCCAGCACCATAAGTGGACTATCTTAATTGATTGAGTGAGCATGATCCACATGCTTGAGCACTAAGACAGCGTTGGTGTGGGTTGAGCTATAGCCCAGCTCTATCTGCCCAGCCTCTAGAAATCCACCGTACAGTCCTACATTGAGTAAGCATTGCTGCAAGCCTTATTTTTATATACTTAAGCACGCCTCATGCACTTTGTTTGTGATTTTGCCATTGAAAACACTCAGTTACACCGTGCAGCTGCTGTGATTTTACCTATTAAAATGAGAATTGTGGGCTTGAACCCCCCAGGGTGATGCTTTGGGGGGAGCAAGGATTGTTGCTGTCTGTTTTAATGAGAGCTGGGTAGCACGTGTGCTTTTGAACGTCATATCCAGTACGTATGGTGAAGAACCACATTTTATTGCATTGCTGGCTCTTTGGGGTCTGTGCATAACTTGGTGTTCAAGGGCAAATTAACTGGTAGCCTTTTGCTTTTAAATGTTTGGTGGCTGCAGCTCAGGCAAAGAGAACCTACAGGTGGTGTAGGGCCAGATTCGGTGGCCAGGAGCAAGCAAAAGTCTTCCAGGGACCCATTTCCTACCAACAGTTTGGGATCCATAGCAAGATTGTCCCAACCTTGCCCCTAAAATGACCCCCTCCCTGGTCACCAGCACCGTCGGGGTTGAATTTCCATGCGTGACGTCACTGCGCGTTAGCTTGATTTATCTTGAAATGATGTAAAAGGTCGGGATGTTTTAAATTGAAAGCGTCTCCATTCACAGTCCATTTTCCATAAGCTGTTTTACTGTTGATGTGACATGATATCAATAACAATGAGGTTTCTCGCTGCCTGCTATAGTTTATGGAAAGGAGTTTCAGAAAACATATTATTATAGAGAATAATGGATGGGCTGTAGGGAGACAATGAAATAATTGCATTGAGGGGGCTTGAAAACATCATAAAGCCAAGAATGGAGTTTGGTTGGACTCTCATGTCACAAGGTCCCTAGGACTAAACTAATTCTCCATAAATCTGTGCAGCCCATTTAGGCTTCTGGGTTTTCTTTTCTTCTCTTCTCTACTAGATTTCCCCCCCGCCCTTGTTTCTTCTGAAGAAACACTGCAGAGGAGATTGAAATGAATAAAACCCACCCAATCCACAATTATGGTGATTAATTATCCATTTGTATTTTTTTAGCACCTCTGGATTCTCTGTCAGGGGGCTGAGAATTATCTGCACACAGAACAGAAAAACACGCATCCCTTTTCTAAGGATCCCAAAGCTTTGTTTAAAAAGAAGAATAAATAAATATTAAAAAATAAAAACAACTAAAGGATTAAAAAAAGAAAGAGAAGGAGCTGCTACAGAGTTGACATGCAGATCAGAAATGTTGCCAGCACTCTGGCTGCTAAAACCACCTGCCTTTTGCTCTGATTTGGATTTTTGCCACTGTTGGGAAGAGCCGAAGCTGTTAAAGCAGTTAATTTATAAGCAGAGCCCATTTGAAGTAGCTTGTAAAAAATAAGTCTCGTCCTCTCCGGTGCTTAGGAGGGTGATGAGAGGGCAGGATGAGAATCCTCAGTGTGCCGGTGCTGCTTTTTGGGGACTTTGAGATCCAACCACGTGTGAAGTTGGAAGGAGTTTGGGCATCTCGGTCCTTCCCGGGCCGTTCTTGCCTGCTGATGCTGCCTGTAGCGGGGACCGGCATTGTGAGCCCCGAGAAACACAGGGAAAGGGGCAAACATCTTCCTGAAGCTGGTCTGAATATTTC
>VFFE01009221.1:2428105-2441753 GCA_008921705.1 Burhinus oedicnemus | reverse complement strand
AGAGGTTTCTGATATTTTGCTAATGAACATGTCTCCTAATGGAAGAAAAAGAAAGAAAAGTACCACCAAATAAAAAAAAAGCTTTTAAAGAAATGTTTTGCTGGTCCATTGGAGAGAGTAGTGTAGAGCCGAGCATCTCCTGATAGAGAAAATGAGGAGGAGGGGTGGGTGATGCAAGGTCATTTACACCCAGCAGAGGAATTTGTTAAGTCTGACTCTTGCCCAAGAATTTAGGCAAGATCTTCGACCTTGCATCTGTGCCCGGCCCTGTTCACAGGGTGCTGTGGGTGCCTTGGTTTCATGCTCCCGTTTAGGCAGCATCGACATTGATTATTGGTTCTGTGACTTCCCGGGCCGGTTGCGACCATGCGGCACAGACTTGGTGTGCTTGTAGCCCACCCACAGAGTAATTACACCAGCAGCGTGCCGTGCCTGTAGGGACTGGCAGTAAAAAGAGGCAAAATTAATCAACTGAATGATAAATTGCAAATTGTGACCCAGGTTGCTGTAAGTGAGAGGCTTGGAGGGTTTTTCAGGCTGAAGATGCTCAACGTGAAATGCCTTTAAGGAGCCCGCGAGGGTTTTGGTTTGGGTTTTTCTTGAGAGGGCTCTTTAAACCCCTGTGCCCTTTGAGCACTCGGAGTCACTTACTGCTCATCAGATTTCCTTCCTCTTTTCTAACGTGTAGATCCACCCAGGACAGAAATAAATGCAGACGTGCTCACTGGTCCTTTAAGCACCTGGCTGTGGTGGCATAGAAACTGCTATCCCTAGTGCTCAGGATTGCGCTGGTTTTGAATCGATGTCAGTATTGCCTGGGTTTGTGTTTCTTCTGAATTGGGTTTTGAATTTTGAACTGCGTTTTGAATTTTGAATTGGGTTTCATGTTTTGAATTGGGTTTGCTGCCCTGGAAATGGAGTTTCGTGGTGGGGAGAAGGAGTGGGGGGGTCAACTGGTCCCATTTGCAGCGCGCCTCTCCGAAAGGTTTGCTAGATGAGAATATAAACCGCTAAGAACCAGCAAAGGTGCCTGGAAATGAAAAGAAGTTAATCACAGCCAATAAAAGCGTAAGTGTGATTTTTGTCAAAATGGATGCGTTCCCATGGGAAGTTTAAATTTCAACAAAACAACGTTTCTGACCAAACATCCCCCATCCCTCCAGTTTGCGCAGGGGTTAAATGAGCTGGGATGGGTCGCTGAACATCTCTTTGGACTTGAACGTGTAACTTCCACTGGTGTAAAGATGCCATTACTGATAAATACAGAAGCTGGGGTTCAGCACACCCAGGCTCAGACCCTTAAATTGTAGGTGTCAGGTCGAACCTGGTCATCTGTGCTCCTCCCAGAGAGACCAGTTCATCCCCTCCTGAAGCCGGTGGCTGAAGGATGTGGGATACCTGGACACCATCTCTCTCCTCTTGGCTGGACGGGAATCCTAGTCTAACTACCGTAATCCAAAACAGGTTGCAACTCCAGTCTGAGCTGCTGCTTTTTTTTTTTTTTTCCAAGAAGCTGCTGGGAGTTTTCTCACAGAGAGGTGCTTTTGGCACGGGGAGAAGCTTCAGGGAAAACTAAGAGACTGGGCATAACTCCCTTCAGTTTGTCTTTAATTACAGCTAGGGAAGAGGCAGTAATTACAGCACACCCTTCCCTCGCAAAGATCCTCAGGTGAAATCCGTGCTTGGAAATATGCATACTAATCAGGAGGGCGGTTTTTGCCAGGGTTGCTCTTGTGGTGGTTGGGATTGAGCGGAGTGAGGCTGCCCAGATGGCAAACAGGATCGTTTCTGGCAGAGGAGGCTTTGCGGAGCGGCTGGGATGGGGAAAGCTGTTCTTTCCCTCTTGCTACAGGTATTAGGCGGGAGCTGGGGACAGCGGTATGGTGCTTGCAATGTCAATTATTAGCGTGTTTAGTAAATTACCTAGTAAATTGGCCCTTAAAATTTCCAACTGCGTGTCCTCTCTTGCACTCCAAGCCTGCAGCTGAGTTGTTTACACTCTTTCAGCAGGGAAGATGGATCAGCTCTGTCTCAGCTTCTGGACGTCTTGCAGAGAAGAGCCTGAGCTGATGCGGCACGCCGCTGCCGGGCTGGGAGATGGAGGGAAGGGAGGGTCATGCCAAGAGCGCAGGAGCCCCTCGCCTTGCCCCAAGTTAAAGCCAAAAGAGCCGTGACAGGGAAGGGTGGACCCCAGGAGCCTGCGTGTCCTTGCCATACGCACGTGTCCATGGGTTCCCAGCAGGTTCGCCGCTGTTTGTGTGTGCGAGCGCATCTCCCGCTGTTCGCCTGATTGCCTTCCCTCTGCGTGCTTTTCCTTGGCCAGGGCTGTGCCTGCTGCAGCAAAGAACCGATGGCACGGAGGGGGAGGATGCGTTTGTCCTCCTTTTCTCACAACAGCGGGCCAGAGAAGGGACTGGTAAAACAGACAGGCAGGTAGCCACGTGACGGGGAGGGAGAACGATGCTCTGCCCGCTGCTTGAAATGGGCGAGCCAGTGCTGGAGAGACTTGGCCATGGTCTACTGGCCATACTGCTCCGTAAGCCAACCTGGGGAATTCACCTCCCTTGATATCTCTACCTGTGGCTGTTTAAATCGCAGAGAGGCCATGGCAAATGGGAATTACGGGTGCTCCCCAGCAAGGGCAACCCCTCTGGTGGGGCTTTGCCCCTTGCTAGGCTCCTTTCAAAGCTCTAGGGGAGCGCGGAGAGGGTGAGAGCAGGTCTGCTCGGCAGAAAAGCTGGTCCCACGGGCTTTTGGGCTAGAGCCACTCAGAGTCTGCCCTTGGGACTTATCCTTTGGGGTCGGGAGAGCATTGGGATGAAGATAGTTTTGGTAGGGACTGATCCTAGGCCAGGGACCCTTCCTCCCCCATCTTCCCCCTTCTGCTAGCTGGGATGCATACGGTCTGTTTTCCATTGCAAGGCGTATTTTCCCTTCTGTGCATTCCCAGCTCTCCTTTTGCCTTTTCATGTGTACTGGAAAGGTCAGCCCATATCTGGAACATGCTTTAAATTTGCACAGAGAGCAGGGGGCAGGAGGAGAGGGGATGGTAGTGCTGCAGCACCTCCAGCCCTCGCAGACGGAGGTTTGCTGCTTTTTTTTTTTTCACTCCTGCTATGGATGGATGGGATACAGGACCACACGAAGTCCCCCAGACACCCCAGCGATCTGAGAAAACAGCCTTTTCTTAGCAGAAATCCCCCAAAGCACAGAGCAATGGCGTTGCGACCCCACCGGCTGTCAGGAGCTGCTTTTCCTTCACCATCCTCAGCTCGCTGGGGCTACATCAGCCTCGTCCTTCCTCTCTCCCCGGGGGAGGATGCTCACCTCCGTCAGCCCGCTTGCTGTCAGCTGAACCCTGTGCCCTCTCCTCCTCTGCACCCCGCTGTGCCCGGGGCGGCACGCACCCGACCCCGCTCCCCCTTTCCCACCCGCAGCATCCTGCATCCCTTGCATTTTTCCCAGGAGCGTGGGGGGACGCCTCGGCACAGGTTGGCAGGCCCAGCGCCATGCCCCCTCTTGTCTCCGCGTCAGGCCCTTACCTTGCCTGTCAGCTGCTGCCTCCTCTCGCCGGGACCTAATGCTGCTTCGTTTCTGTTTTAATTTCGCTGCGGTTTTGCGACAGCCACTGCTGGGTCAGGAGTTACAGAAAGGTTACTGGTGAGTGATGGGTATCGACATCCTTAACAGTGCTCTGACCCCATCAGTCTCGCTCTGTTCTTCTTTTTCCTTACACTTGCCCTGTTTGGGTTTTTTTGGGGTTTTTTGGGGTTTTTTTTTTGTTTGTTTTTTGTTTTTTGTTTTTTTTTTTAAATTGGCCTTTTTCATGCGTAAAGCTTGCTTCATCAGATTTTTACCCAAAGCTGCAGCCGGCGAGGCAGGGAGGGAAGCGCTGATTTGCCCTGGCTGAGCATAGGCATCAAAGGAGGTTTTCAGCCTCTGATTATTTTGCTATCCCAGAAATCTCATGTGCTGCTTTTTTTCTCCCCTTGTTTCCCCGATCTGCCAGTACATCTTTCCCAAATGCCCACCTGGATTGTCTTGCCCATGCCCCCGGGACTGCTGTAGCGCTGGGGGCCTCTCACGAACAACCAGCTCCCCTCGTGCAGGGGCCAGGCTTGCACACTGGAGGCTCAGCATCAGGAATAAACTCATCCCTGCTCCCGTCCCCCTTTCCTGGTGGGTGCCCTGTGCAATCAGCCGCTCAGCGAGGCAGAGAGCTTGCCCAGCAATGTGCACTGGGCTGTAAAGCCCCAGCACAGCAGTTCAGGTGCAGCCTGCGATGCTGGGGAGGAGAGTTCGGGAGGAGGGAGGCAGCATTTCTACCCAGTAATTAAAAAAAAAAAAAAAAAAAAAATCCATATTTAATAGGCGTTGATGATATATCCTGGTATTTTCCCCTAGTCGAGGCACGGTGCAGAGCCCAGCTCAGGGGTGGGTTCCCCTCCATGGTGCACCTTGTAAACCCCAGGCACTTCAGTGCTGGGGCTGTGGTGAATATCTGCTCCCTGATGGGCAAATAAATACAGGCCAGCGGCTCCCAAGCCTTGCCAGCCCATCATTGCTTCATCTGGAAAGGATATAAACCTTCGCACGGGCTATTTGGAAATAGGGCAAAGCTCATTTATAAGCGTGTCTTATCTCCCCATTGAGAAGCTGCTGCGGCTTAGCAAGGCTGGATTTGCCTCCCTCCTGCAAGCTTGTCTGCGTCTCCGCTTCCCACCCCGGCGCTCCCCTTCCCTCGATCCCGTGATAAGCCGGCGTGACGTTGTCAGATGCTTCAGCAGTAAAACTCTTGGCACGCAAACTTTTTTTTTTTTTGGCTTTATTGTTGCGTGCATAAAACTGGCTGGGAAAACTGCTGAAGCAGTAACCCTGCTCGGTTTTAAAGGCAGCTGCAAATCAGCCCCACTCTCCAGTGCGGTACTGAGCCGTTTTTACGAGCCCTAATTAAACAGGATCTGCCCTGTGGTCTACCTTCCACCCAGCCTATCTGAGGAACGGGATTTAACTACCGGGGTTATGGTTCTGCATCCGTGGGCTTTGCTCCCCCCCTGGAAATGAACTGCAGTAGGATGGAGAGCGGATTAAGGTGAACGGAAACAGCCCGTGCAAAGCTGTGCATCACGCACGTGTTTCTGCAAGGGCCTTAGCTGAAAAATGCAGGTTGGAGACCGAGTCAACCAGTTCTGGGGTTGGAGACCGGAACCCTCTAACGCCGCTTTGTGAGGCTGAAAAATAGGGATGGGCATTAAATATAGAAAATACTCAGTTTGGAGTGAACCCCTCCAGGATGCGGCTGGGTTATCGAGGCTCCTGGGTACTGCTGCCTGTAAAATACAAAGGCAGAGTGGTTTTTCAGCCGCTTCAGGCTGCCTTGAGCCGAGATGCTCCTCGGGTACGGGTGCAGGCTGTCCGTTTGCTTGTTTGCCCACAGGAGACTTTTCAAGGTTTGCTTCTCCTGATGTTTCTTCATGGTGGCAGCAGGGTGCAGCTCGGTCCCCCCACGCCTCCCTCTACCCCGGGAAGAGGAAATACCAGCTATGAGAGAAGCATCGCCGTCAGCAAGGGGAAGCGCTGGTGACTGACACTTGACGATTTATTCGAACCCTTGAGTCTTTTCAAGAAAGCAATTTCTTTGATATTTCTCTTGGCATTTGAAGGAAGGGGGGCGGGTGGGGGAAAGGTAGTATTTCCCCCGTACGCTCACCGTTTTTGTCTCTCCCTTCCCCAAAGTGATGTTGATTTCTCGTGCTGCAGAAGTCATCTGCGTCTTGCAACCCATAGGTTATGGAGGGAGGTGAGGAGGAGAAGCGGTGCCTGGGAAGGGTGCAAATGGGGAAGGCAGTGTGGGGACCTCGTTATCATGTTTGCACGGGCGCGATCATCACTAGCGGTGTCCGTAAGGATGCCGGGGAATTTCATGGCATGGTAGATTGGCTGGCGAGAGGCTCCTTCCAGGCAACTCTGTGCACCCAACGCTGGGCTCCCACAGACGTGACATCCACAAGCAACAGTGAAATATCAGCAGCATCATGGCTGGGCTTAAATCTTTACCGAGTCTCCATTTTTCTTTCTTTAAACGCTTACAGAATAAATGGAATTTATAATCAGAAACCATAAAATCGCTGATTTATGGTTCATCTTGATGACAATATTTAATAACTCGTGTATATTTTATTACATCTTTTTAATGCCCTGTTGTGGAATTTTACTTAGGCATTTCGCCCTCTATATCAACCTGTCGCAGCACAGATGGGCTGACTTTTTTTGCTTTGGGCTGACGATGGAGCCAAGAGCGCTCTGGGCTGGGCTCTGCTCAGGGCTGCCGTCAGCCTGTCCAAGCGGGCTCCGAAAGCAGGGCTGGACATCCATCCGTGATCCGGCTTCTTCCAAGAGCAGCTCCCCAGCTTGCAAATCCGATGCTTTTCCATGCCCAGGCAGCTCCTTTCCAACATCCCCAGCCAAGTTTTGGTGCAGGTGGAGAGAGAAAATCAACTGTAGGGCCTCTCTTCCCTCCTCAAGGACTTTTTACTTGGAAACGCATATCTATTTAGGTTATTGCTCAAGTGCGTTCTCCTCTGGAGAGCACTCCCCGCCTTTCTGGGACCATTAGTGCAAATTAGCTGATGCATCCTATCAGCCCCCAGCCTGCTGCACCCAGGGTACCAATCCTTTTCTCGGCGCTTGCATGGGGAGGAGAAGCTCGTAAGCACCGTCACTGCGTTCTGGCTTTGTTGAAAAGCAGCAGCTCCCTCCCTCTCTCCCTCCCTCCCAGCTGGCTTTTATAACCAGCTGCTTCCAGCCCTGTGCTGCTGGATACGGAGAAAGGGGCTGGAGGGGGTGGGCATCAGCTCAGGGTGGATGTGTCTTGAGGGTATGGAGGTGAGAGTGGGTCACGTGCTGCTTCAGGCACCTGCAGCCTGGTTTGCACACACAGCCCGTGCCAGCGTGGGGACAGGTCCCATTAAATCATAGAATCACCCAGGTTGGAAGGGACCTTGAAGATCATCAAGTCCAACCATCAACCTAACACTGCCAAACCCATCACTAAACCATGTCCCTCAGCACCATGTCTACCTGGCTTTTAAATACCTCCAGGGATGGCGACTCCACCACTTCCCTGGGCAGCCTGTTCCAGTGTTTGACAACCCTTGTGGTGAAGAAATTTTTCCTAATATCCATCCTAAACCTAAACTTGAGGCCATTTTCTCTTGTCCTATCACCTGTTACTTGGGAGAAGAGACCGACCCCCCCCTCACTACAACCTCCTTTCAGGTAGCTGTAGAGAGTGAGAAGGTCTCCCCTCAGCCTTCTCTTCTCCAGGCTGAACACCCCCAGTTCCCTCAGCTGCTCCTCAGAAGACTTGTGCTCCAGACCCCTCACCAGCTCCATTGCCTTTCTCTGGACACGCTCCAGCACCTCAATGTCTTTCTTGTCATGAGGGACCCAAAACTGAACACAGTATTCGAGGTGTATTCAAGGTATACTGAGCATGGTATTGCTCTCGGTCTGCTCTGGGCTAGGTCTAAGGGGGACCACAGGTTCGGGGCCACACCATCCTGGGTTGAGCCTGGCAAGCAAGCCATGAGCGTGCAGTACCATCCCCATTCCTCCTGCTGAGCCTGGTCTGGTGGTTTGATTTTTTCTTGCTCCTCAAGACGGGAAGGTTCCCCAGCCGTAGCACGCTGCCCAAACAATCCAGTGGCAAGGGGATTGGGTGGGAGGAATAGCTGGAAGCACACTGGGTCTGGAGCTGGCAGGCACCCTGAGGAACTTGTTCGGGTGCATCTGTGCAAGACTGACTCTGCTGACAGTTGCTGCCCATCCATCCGGCGCTCCCCCCCGGCTCCCCTCGCCTCGCTGCTCTTGGCAGGAGCCGGGCCGGCGGAGCAGCCAGGTGGAGAGGAGGAAACGGGGCGAGACGGCGCGGCCATGCGCAGGGAAGGGCTGCTGGGGCAGCCGGCAAAACCTCCCCCAGGCTCTCGGCAACCATCTGCACTGCTGGGCATCAGCCAAGGGGCTTGGGCTGGTTGGGAGGGTTTGGTGGGGATCAAGGGGACCTGGGGACAGCAGGAGAAGCTGCAGTCGTGAGCACAAAGGGACAGGGGAGAGGGTGGGAAGCAGCCAGGCAGGGAGGAGAAGGCAGCATGGCATCGCGCTCGTCATACTTGGGTGCAGCTTTTTTTGGGGGGTGCAATGGCATCTGGTGCTTTTTGGGTGCAGCGGGGTCGGGTGCTTCATGTTGGGGTTGTGGGCGAGGACAGGGGGTTGCCCCCCTTTTGAATGCCATCCCCTCCTTTTGGAATGCCTTACCCCCCTTGAATGCCATCCCGCTTTCTGGAGCAAACAGTCCTAAGACAAGCCAACCCTGGGTGAGGGTAATTGCTTCCTGAATCCCCAAGAAATGAATGGCCTGAGAGAAGCTGGCCATTAAGCGAGTGATGCTGGCCGGACTGGATTGAATTGCAGCTGCAGGCTCTCTCTCCCAGTGCAACAGCGATGGGCTCGGTAGGGGCTGTGACTATCTATTAAGCGAAGGAGCACTTGCAGAGCGATGCCGCTGCTGGGGACATTGTTCCCTGCCTGGGACAGGTGACCCCACGCTGTCCCTTGAGCAAGGAGCACTGGGCAGCAGCAACCGCGTGGCTCTCGCACGGAGAAGGCAGAAACACCGACTGCCTGATTTACCTGTGCTTTTGTGCATCCACCAGTCTGCTGGGCAAGGGGGTGCTGATGGCTTCGTATTAAGCAACCAGAAAATTTCAGCCTTTTTCCCAATGTTTTGACAGTTTTTGGTTGGTTTTTTTTGGGGTTTTTTTTTTGTTTTCCTTTTTTTTGTGGGGCTCAAACTGTTTTGCAGAGAACTCGCAGGGCTAGATGAAATGTTTGCGCTGGGAAATCAGCCATCTTCAAAAGGGCTTCTGTTCCCTTGCAAAACATTTGCAGAGTTTTCATCTGCACGTTTTGGCTCTTCTGATACGAGGCAGGAATTGTCCTGGGAATTATCTTCCCATTGGTTATTCCGCTGTCTCTGCTCCTGCCTTGCCTCTACTGGGAAACAGAAAAAGGCAGAAAGGAGAATAACTCCAACCAACCGCCACTGAGAAAACATTCTCTGTACTGCAGGTCTTGCTGGGCTTGGTTGGTTCTGGTCTAAACAAGGTCATCAGTCCCAAACATCAATCCCTGATCCCGGTTGAATGGCTGAGGTCTCACATCACAGGCATTTGGAGGAATTTTTGCAATCCCTGGCTGCAAAGCAATTGTCCCAAATTTCCCTTCCTGGCTGCGTGTGATTTTTTTTTTTTTTTTTAACTATTTATTTATTTATTTAAGACAATGACCAAAGAGGAACTTAAACCTGCATCACTGCCTGGGAGGAGCAGGATGATTCCTGCACAGATTAGAGCAAAAAAATAAATAAATAAATAAATAAATCATTGGCAGGATAAAACTCCTTCCCTGGTAGGTAAGAGAGAAGCCGGGGAGGTGACTTCCCCGGGCATGCGCACCGCAAGGCTGGGCTGCCCGGCTCTGCTGCTAAATTATAGTCTAGCGAAGGAGAAGCCTCCTGAGGAGGTGGAAAGTGATCACAGCCTATAAATACCTTCCAGGCGACGTTGGAAATGAAGAAAGGGAATTATTCATGGTCTCCAAAGGTGGTAGGACAAGGAGCGGTGGCCTGGAGCTAAGGAAAAGAAAGTTTTTTCTGCCTGGCCATTAAGAAAGTGCCCCGCAGTCTAGCAAGCGGGCAGCGGGGGGAGAGTCCCCGGGGAGGGAGCGCAGGCGCCGGCCGGCAGCGCTGGACAAGATGTTAATGGGGATGATGAAGGGAAGGATCTTTAGACAAGGCGGGAGGTCAGCCTGTTGACCCAAGCCAGCTCTCTCCTGGCCCTACGGTCTATACGGTGCCATGATAAATTCCACTTACACTACTTTACTGCGGGCGCTTTATAGCTTGACTTAATGGCTAGGGAATCTCTTCACTTGACTGCTCCCCTTAAGATGAGAAGGCTGTCTGTGATCCTTGGGTTTAAGCAACAATTCACTGTCTGTGAAGGGATGATGCCTTTGTATCAGCTTCCCTCTCGGAGCCTGGACTCTTGAGGTCCTGCCTCCTCTTGGACACTGATTATTTCCCTCCCCCCGCCCCTTTCTGATCTCACTCCGGCCCCGCTGCCTTGCAGATTTGGGCAAAAGGGGTGCCGGGACCCCTTTTAATACTGGCTTGGAGAGCAGGAATCAGCCGCCGAAGGTGCGGAGGCTGGTGCTGGCAGCAGATGCATACCATGCTACCAGACCTCTGGTTTTTAACTGCGGGTCTCATAGGTCTCATCAGAGTTGATGTTTTTCTTAATGTTACTGGCATCGTGTGATTGCGCAGGAATCTGGGCGTTCGTTTAGCAGCAGCTTTGAGATGCCAGGCTTGCAGAAAAAAAGCACGGAAATACAACTGGAACCTGTAGGCTAATAAAGCCAGCCCATCTTAATTATGACCGTTTTTATTATAGGTGTCAAAATGAAGGTTTGGGGGGTTTAACTTGGAGCGGTGGAGGCATGGAGGTGCTCTGAGGGTGGGTTTTTTAAGGGGTTTGGGTTGTGGTGATGGAGGGATGACCCTGTACTGCAGGGCTGGGAAGGTGCGAGGTGTGGGGAGCTTCAACCTGCTCATCCCTGGAGGGGCACCAGCCATACTGGTTGCTTTAATTTAAAAAAATTGGTGATAGGCAAGGGAGCATTTGAAGCAGTGCCGAGGCTGGCGGGCCAGAGATGAGCAGCACGTCCAGGAGCGATGCCCCAGGATGGGGGCGAGTGGGTGCTGGTAGCATCCTTCCAGCTTGCCTCGAGGCTGCGCTCCCCGAGGAGCTTCCACCTCTCCTCGGACTGAGTAGTGCATAAACGCCAAAGGAACGCGCGTCCCTTTTCAGAGGCTGTTACGGTAAATTGTTAGCAGGCGACGGCGCAGCGGAGGAACTGTCGCCATCGGCAGCTTTTTGTTAATCTGATCTGAAGGGTCCTCTTGTGAATGCATCTGGAGCAGTCCCTGCTCTCCTTGCGAATGCAAATTGCAGTGTCCAAGCTCCTGGTGCTTTCGTCGGGTTGGAGGTAGGCGAGGGAGGCGGCTGCACGAGAGATTTGTGTTCTCTCCGCCTGGGTGGTGTGCTCTCCGCTTTCCCATCCGCATCTTTTGGCTTTGCCCCCATTTGCCCATTCCCAACTGCATGGCGAGTAAGGGTGAAGAAAGCCACCTTTGAAACTCTGTCTGGGAATCTTCCATTGAAGCACGTTTCTCCCCCCCCGAAAGCGCCTTTATTGCGAAAACCACATGGTTTCTTGGGACAATGTCCATTTTTCCCAGAGAAATTGATTTTCCATTGGGAAAGCCTAAGTCTAGGTGGTGGCTGGTTGCCTGGAAGGAGCTCAGCAGTTTGGCTGTCTGATGGCTAAGCCAGGAGGAGTTGTCCTTGCTGGCCGGGGTCACCTGCTGGGAGGCAGGGACGAGCCCACCCCCAGCTAAGCCCACCTTGAAGGCAACTTGCCGTGTTGTGTCCCACCTAAAGGGAGTTTGTGAAACCCGTGTGACGCTTCCGGGAGCTAGCTGAAATGTCCGTCTTGCGTTAGCTGAAATGGTACTTCCAAGGAAGGGGGGAGGGGGGATCTATTCCATGGAAATTTTACTTTTTTGGAATTTCTGCTGAGATTGGGAAGTTACAGGATTGGGGTTTTTTTTCCATTAAAAAAATATATATATATATTTGAGTTTCAGTGGATTACCACTTTCTAGCCAGCTCTCTGTGAGATACCATTTCTGCAGGCAGCGTATGACTTTTTTCCCCTCAGGAAATTTTCTAATATCAATTTAATTTTGACTCTCACAACTGCATCTATTCCGCGGGGAGCCTGCTCTACGGCCTTGCCAAGAAAGTGTTTCCTCTTAGCTGCGAGTTCATTTTCCAGTTTAAAAACAACATTCAGTCATTCCTAATGAAAGATATAATCAACTTTAAGGCTTCATGGCTTAGCTGAGCCCCTAATGGAGATGGGGGAGCCATTCCTGCAATAGCTCAGCCCTTATTTCCCATGGCAGGTGGGCTCCCACCTTGCGAAGGATGAGTTTCACTGGGTGAAACTGCACCCGGAGGGACTGGAGCAGGTCCACGTGGATGCAGCTCCAGGAGTTGCTCCGTAGGGATGTGGTCTCGCATACTGCAGGGATTTGCCCTCCTCTGTAATTGTGGTGACGCCGTGCTCCGCAGATTCTGTCCGCCTTCTGCAGAAGCCGATGATAAAGAATTTGGCCCAGCTAGACTTAAAACAAAGAAAAAGAAAGGGGAAAAAAAACCCCACAAAGCAGTGAAAGCACAGTTTGTCTCCCAACTGATTGTATTTTCGTGCCCACACGTCTGCTCTGCATAAATGTTTTTGGAGCGCCGGGGGGAATAGTCTTTTGTTGCGGTGACGTGCTGTGCAACAGAAAGGGTTTGGGTTATTCGGAGACCTTGCTGAATTGTGCCACAGATACAGTATCGCATGTCCCCTCCGGTGCCCACATCTTCCCATCCACCGCCTCATGATCAAGTGTTCAGCCTGGAGAACAGAAGCTCTGGGGAGACCTTAGAGCAGCCTGCCAGTATCTGAAGGACATAAGAAATGAGAGGGACTTTTGACAAGGGCATGCAGTGATAGGACGAGGGGTGATGGCTTCAAACTGGAAGAGGGGAGATTTAGATTAGATCTCAGGAAGAAATTTGTCACTCTGAGGGTGGTGAGACACTGGCCCAGGTTGCCCAGAGAAGCTGTGGCTGCCCCATCCCTGGAGGTTTTCAAGGCCAGGTTGGACGGGGCTTTGAGCAACCTGGTCTAGTGGGAGGTGTCCTTGCCCATGGCAGGGATTTGGTACTAGATGATCTTTAAGGTCCCTTCCAATCTAAACTATTCTTTGAGTCTATGAAAGATGGATGCAAGTAGTAGCAGGCAAATAAGATCAGGTGGAGATACGGAGCAGCAGCAGGAGACCTGTAAGTCACATCGGGTCTGTCTGCCTGGCTGGGACTGGGCTGCGTTGAGTAACCGGAGTTAGTTTGAAGTAAGTTTGTGCAGAACCGGAGGTCCAAAGGGGACCTGATGGAGCCAAGTGGAAGTGAATCAGCTGAATATTTACCCAGCCTTGTGGCGGAGGAGCCCCGAGCTGATCTGGGTGTAGGCAAGCCCTGGAAATGGACAGGTTGAGGTTAATGGGCAAAAATCCCCTTGACTTGAAAGGCAGAAAGCCCTGGCAGCACCCAGAAAATGCTGATGGTTTCTGGAAAGGTGGCTCAGGTTTGGGATGCTGGGGGGCTGTTCCTCCTTAGTGGGGTGCCCGAGTCTGTCCCCTGTTCGGGGTGGCCTCATGCATTAGCAGGTGGCTTGTCCCTCCATTGCAGTGTCGGAGGGGAGCAGCCTGGTGCTCCGAGGACCACGATGTCCTCAGATGTGACAGGGGAAGAGGCTGTAGTGGTAAACTCATCCCTTCAGCCAGGGCTGGATGCTCTCTCTCTGCAATGGGCTTTGAGGTTTCCTTCCCCAGCCCATTCAACCCTGAAGTAGAGTAGGAAGAATCAAAATTTCAGGAATTGAGAAATAAACAAAAGCTCCAAATCTTCTT
>VFFE01009221.1:2384260-2401272 GCA_008921705.1 Burhinus oedicnemus | reverse complement strand
GCCAAAGTTGCTGCTCCTCTGAAGCGCTCGGAAAGTCCTGTCCCCCCGCAAGGGAGAGGGCTTGGCTGTTGGAAATAGGTTATTTTATCTGGAGTGGCGGGGTGCCGAAGACCCCAAGCTGCCGTCGAGCAGCAGTGCCCTGCCAAGGAGGCTCTTTTCAGCTCAGTCCCCACCACCCCTCTGAGCAGAGCTAATTCAGTGCCGGTTAAAGGATCTGGATTGATGGCCACGAGGAGACTCCCCTGTTGTAAAGGGCACAGGCTTTGCTCCGTGGCTATGGTAAATCTACCGTTAGGAGTCAGGTTAGGACCAGGGTCACCAGAGATGCTCAGATGTTTCCTTCTGCCTCATGATGTCTACTGGATGTCTGCACAGTCATGCGTCTTGCTTTGGTACCAGCACTTCACATCACTGTATTAAATTTAAATTTAGGTTTAGACCTTGGGATAGAGCTACCGCCTGGGATAGGAGGGGCAGGGATTTACTCCTGGATGCAGCAAAACCTGCAGGAATAGGAAAAGGGTTCATGGGTATTGGGTCCAACAGCTTGGTGTTTATATTGATGGTCCCCGAGCTGGGGCTGCTCCTGCTCTTGGGGTTCCACCCAGGGCTCGCGTGTGTGCGACGGTCAGAGCTGGCTGTCTTGCTGCATCTCAGAAGGCCACATGGTGAGGATGAGGCCAGTCTCCATCCCCTCCCACCATGTCCCGACAGCATCTGCCCTCACTAGTAGCAAGTGGTTCATGCTGGAGAAGACCCCGTCCTGAACTTGAACTGAGTCCAGGCGTTGCTGAGACCTTTGCAGCAGTTCTCTCAGCACCAAAACAAATGGCTTGATTATGATTTCACTTTAATTGGCGTCAGTCAGCGCTTTCCACGGCAAGGCTCTGACGATCCCATCAGCATGCACAGGCGCTTGCATGGTATCCCCCCGAATTCGCCAGGGCCTCGGGCAGATGGCGAGTAGATCTGGCTGTAGGGCGAGGACCACTTCTCTCGCAGGCTCCTCTGGTTTCCTTGGCAGGCTGATGCCATGCCTTTATTTGTTTCCCCCCTTTGATTCTAACGCTAAAAGCCAAATCTGAGTTTAACATGAGTCAAAGCTTTTTTTTATTTATTTATTTTTTAACCCTGCTGTTTCCCGTGGTTTCCACTTGGGCTTTCAAAAGGGCTGCGCACTTTGCTCCTGAGATGGCGAAGCCTGTTTTGCAAATTGATTTCGCCCCTGTTGTGCTCTTGAAATAATTTTGGAGAAATGATAACTTGGCCGTGAAACAACAAAATCAAGCATGTTTGTTTGACGGATGCAAACAGAAAGTGCTTGTTTGCTAAGTAGAAAAGAATATTTCTCCGCAATGGGTCTGTTCTCTGTGACTCTGCTGCCCCATCTTTCCGCCTTTATCCATGGGAATTTGCCTTTTTGTGTTCTTATTGTGTAATGTGAAAAAACAGGGCTGGTCTCTGACAGCGTGTGTGTTTCCCTTGGGTCCTGGGGGAGGCTGTGTGTCTCCCCCCGTGCCGAGGCAGGGCTGCTCCTGCCGGGACTTGAGCAATGGTGAATCTCCGCTGAGGTTTTGGGCAGCTGCCTTTGTGGTTTGCAGTCAATGAGCGCAGAGAGCCTGCCGGGGGGGCAGGAGAACCCGCTTTGGGCTCTCTGTCCCCGAGAAAGCGGTTCTCACCATCCCCATGGCCTCGGGGCTGAGCGGTGGGGAGGGGGGCTCGGAGGGCACTGCCAGGCGCTCGGCCAGCGTAGGGCTTGGCTTCTGGAGCAAATAAGGAAAACAAGACAGGGCAGAGGTTGTTGACAAAAGGGGCTGGCTGTGATTGCTAAACCTTGTTTGGCCCAGCTCCGTGTCCGTTTTGCTCGAGGCTTCCCGCTCCCACCTTTGCTGGTGGTGGGAGCTGCAATAACCCCACCAGGGAATGGGGTTTGTCCAGCCCTTTCCCACACGCTGGCAGCCCCGAGGACACCCTGAGTTATGTGCTGCTCATCCCAGCACTCCTATCTCCTGCCCTACCCGGCCAACTCCCCCCATCCTTGCACAATCACCAAATTCCTCCTTACTGGATCAGCGTGCACCTCCCTCCCCAGGGCTCAGCCCCATGGCACGCTGCAACCGTGAAATATTTACCTTGCTCTGATGGTCTCCGAGCCCAGTACCTGGTATTTTTCGTCCTGCTACAATTATTTATTTCAGAGTCTCAGCCGGCAGAGACTGAAGCTCTTGGTTGCTTCCCTGCCCGCTTCCCAAGCCCAGACCAGGGGGATATACAGCTTGGGCTTGCAGGCTGCGGAGGCCAAGGTGTAATTACTTTGCTTTTCTGGGTTCCTGAGTGGTGAAGGACCTCTGAGTGCTTGGGCTTGGGTGGGACCAGCCCCCAGCAGTCCTGTGGGCATGGGGTAAGGATGGAGCTAAGCTGCCAACTCATATATTAACAACTAAAGTTTATTCTCTTGACTCCTTCAATATCCAGCACACTCGCCTTCTTCAAACCTCTTTCCTTTTTGTTCCTGAGGGTTAGGGAATAGAATCAGGGCTGTGGTGACCCCTCCTATATTAAGGTGGAGAAGGGGGAGAGCATGCATCCTGGGCTGCATCCCCAGCAGCGTGGGCAGCAGGGCGAGGGAGGGGATTCTGCCCCTCTGCTCCGCTCTGGGGAGACCCCACCTGGACATACTGCGTCCAGCTCTGGAGCCCCCAACACAAGAAGGACATGGACCTGTTGGAGCGGGTCCAGAGGATGATGCGAGGGCTGGAGCCCCTCTGCTGTGAGGACAGGCTGAGAGAGTTGGGGTTGTTCAGCCTGGAGAAGAGAAGGCTCCGGGGAGACCTTCTAGCAGCCTGCCAGTATCTGAAAGGGGCCTACAAGAAAGCTAAGGAGGGACTTTTGACAAGGGCATGTAGTGATAGGACGAGGAGTGATGGCTTCAAACTGGAAGAGGGCAGATTTAGATTAGATCTGAGGAAGAAATTTGTCACTCTGAGGGTGGTGAGACACTGGCCCAGGTTGCCCCGAGAAGCTGTGGCTGCCCCATCCCTGGAGGTGTTCAAGGCCAGGTTGGATGGGGCTTGGAGCAACCTGGTCTAGTGGGAGGCATCCTTGCCCATGGCAGGGGGGTTGGAACTAGATGGTCTTTCAGGTCCCTTCCAACCCAAACCATTCTATAATTCTATGTTCTCCTGCACCTGTGACCTTACTCAGGAAATTGGTGCACATGTGTGCAGTACGGAGGGTTAGGACTTGAGTTTCTGTTCCCATTAGTGCACAGTGCCACTTTCCTGCCTCTCTCCTCCTCCCATCGTTGCTGCGTCCTCCTTTCTGGCCAGGGTTTTCTTTCCATGTTCCTGGAGATCCTCCTTCGGAGGGGCAGCAGGAACCCTGAGCGGTGCCCATGTGTGATGTTCACGGCTGTTTGTAGCTTGCGAGTCGATTGCTTTGCTTGCGATGGCATGTTTTTTGAAAGAGGAGTTTATTGCTGAAGTGACATGTCAGCAAATCTTCACTACCTCTCTCCCATCTCAGAGATGGAATCAGCTTAAAGTGGGGAAAAAACTGTCATATGCATGGATTTTTTTTTTTTTTTTTTTTCCCTGAGTGCAATTTCCATCTGAGATGAGACAAGCTCCTGATTGCTGTGCCAGAGGAGGGTTTCCCTTTATAGCTCTCCTGGTAGAGCTGCTGCCTCTGGTTCACTGGAGCTGTCTGGGCTGGGGTCTCCTAGGGGACAAGCATGCTTTTTTGAAGCTGTCGCCTCCATCATAGAGTTAAGCATCTCCAGTCTACCAGCTCTGGAAAGTTTGAAGTCAAACAGACTCGTACCCTTCTCCTCTGGGATGGGAAGTGCTGATGGGGAGGAAGAAAGGTGAGGAGGAAGGGAGGTCAGAGCGGCCTTGCAGGTAGACAGAGCTGGCCAGTGGAGGGTGGCATTTCTAATCGTTAAGCTGGGGTTATGAAATGGAGGTTCAGTTCTTAGCCGTGTTATCGACTCCTGATGTGATGTCAGGCGCCCTCCTAGGTCCTATAAATGTGTTTATTCGTGAGCGGCAACTGTGACACTTCCTTTCTCTGGCTCCATGAGTCATCTGCTTGCATTGCAGTCTTTTTGTGACAGGATGCATCCCTCTGTAAGGGAAATGCTAAGAACGTCCTACTGGAGGGCACCACAGATGTCCGCTGGTGTTGTCCTGCCCTTGCTAGGAGTTTGAAGAGGCTACTGTGAGCGTTTTTCAGCTGGAGGTGCCAGGGAATTGCCTTTGCGGGGATATATGGTGTGTGGTTGTGGTACTGCAGAGCTGCTTGGTGGGTAGATGATCATTAGGTGGGAGCTGAAGCAAAATCAAAGATTGGGGCCAGTGAAAGCAGTGCCATTCCCAACTGTGGGACTACCCATAGCCCTCAATTCTGCTGAGAAGCTCATCATAACCATGAGCTAACTTAAGCCTCGGACCTAAGCGCTTGTGGGTGGCAGCCCAAGAGATGGCAACTGGCCTCATCTCTAGCTCTTTGGCCATCCTGATGCGCCGTCCCCGTACTGCCCGGCTTCGCCTTGGTAGAGTCCTTTAGGCAACAAGTGCGCCGCTGCTTGGCATTGCATGTTGCGAACTGGCAGCTCCACGCCTGCGTTAATGAGAGGTGGGTTGGGGATGTGGGTCTTCTTCAGCTTGCCTAAAATCATTGTCTCTTCTGCTAGCTTCGCTGGAGTTACTCCAACATATGCTGGTAGAAAAATCCTCCTCTTGATCTAGCAGAGTTGTTCTTTCCTCCCAGACCCGCCTAAACCTGCCAGTTTGAGCTCAGATGTCCTTATTTTCCTTCAGGAGCAAAGGGGAAAATCAGGAAGGAACTAATCTACGACTGCATCAGTGGGAGAATGGGCTAATAGAAATTGCAATGCGAATACAGAGCCAAACAAACAAGCAAATGGGAAAATGCAATCCTGCCAATGCAATAGAGAGATTTATGCCGACAAAGGGGCTGATCCAGTGCTCGTTAATGTCACCGCAAGTCTTTATCCTAACTGTAATGGAGCATGGATCAGGTCGGAAGACGGCGTTTTAGTCTTGCTACGATATGCAAACTGTTCAGAGGGTTGGGCATGGAATAGTGATGCGGAAAGCCCTCTCCTAACAAGAAAGAGTTTGCTGGTTGTTGCATGCGGCACCTTTGCAAAGCAAATGGAAATACCTTCCGCTCTCCTAAGGTTTAGTTTTCAGAGGTGCAAGGCTGTGAAGGTGCCAAGTCTGAGGCTTGGGCTTAGCTGTCTGGATGCTGCAGCATTTGCTGAAATGCCAAATGCGTCTTAATCATTAGTATATTAAAAATGTTGCCTTAAATAAGGATTCTTCAGCTGGCGGTGAGTGGTGTTGGCTCTCACCACCAGCAGTCATGCTGGGAAGCGGTCGTTAGTTTATATGCAAAGCTTGGAGGCAGAAGAGCAGATGGGTGGGTAGGGGAAGGCTGAAGGCAAACTTGACTTTGCAGCTGGATTCTCCCCTGGAAAAAACAGCGTCAGTGAGATGGAGACAAGGTCTGGAGAGCTGAGCCTGGTCTGAAGGTGGGGACACCTTTGGGAAGAGTGCTGAATAGGAAAGGACACCAAGGGTCAAACAGGAGACGTGCGAGTCCAGCTCTGCATGTCAATGAGGACAGAGTAAATAAGGAATAAAACCACCTTCCAACATGAGCAGCTGGTGAAATATCACAGGGGGGTTGTTTTGTTTTTTTTTGTTTTTTTTTTTCCCCCCAGAGATGGGAGATTTTGACTGGCTCTGCACCTGCAACCATAAACGACTCTGACACCTGCATCTGTTTTATCAGACACATGCAGAGCCCCGGACATAATCCAAACATTCATTACTTTGAATTTTTGAGTCTGTATATTTTTTTTTTTTTTATGGTGGGATCATTATTTTCCCAGCTTCACATCCTCTGTGCAGAAAAAACCCAGTGTGTTTTTCAGACTTAGGTTTCTTACACATCTCTAATAAGAAGCATGACAGAAAGCTGTCAAGAAAAGCAAATTCTCAAAGGTACAAAAGGAGAGCAGGGCAGCTCCAGGTTCAGAGCCACTTCCAAATCTCAAGATGGTTTGGACCTACATAATAGGCACAGCACTAATATTTGAAGGCATATTTGGGTTCTTATCCTGAAGTCCTCCAAATTCAGTAAATGATAGGTGTAGGGCTTTATTCCAGGATAATCTTTATTATCTTGCATCCCTATTCCTTTCTTACAGTCCAGTACAAAACTCTTGATGAGGTCAAAGGAAGAGTGACCTAGGTGAGAACTTGAGCAAGTATTTTCCAAGTCTCTAAAGGTTTGATGCTTATCTTGCATTGCAGTTCAGTGGGAGCTAGGCAAGTACCTGCCTCTCGTACTTATATTAAAAAAATTCCGACTTGTACAGTCTGTTACGTAAGGAAGTAAAAATTTTCATTTCTGAAACAGATCATTTTACTAAAAAATCCATTTCTTTGTTGCATACTTTGACCGGATAATATTTAGTTTAGAATTTCCTTGTTGGGAAAAGGGCAGATTTGGGTTTGGTTGGAAAAACAGTATTTCTTTCTTGTAATCCGAGTTCATTGAAGCATCTTGTCAAATTTTACAGGAAACGCTCTGATTAAGCTGAAGTGAGATTTGGGGTTTTAAAGTGTCTTACAGGAAATAGTGCAATTTTGATGTCATTCAGTTTCAGAAGGGAAGGATTTCTGGATACACAGACTTTCCCTTTAGCTGAAAAAAGTCTTTCCCTTCTCACCTCTGACCTGCTTTACATTTTGGAGTCAGTTTTTCCTTCATGCTTCATTCTTCCTGTTGCTTTCTTCTAGTTAGAGGAGCTGTTCTGCTTTGACGTTGCCAAAGTTGATGTTGAATATATGTTTTCCCAGGCCCAATTTCAGGCTGGCCCATGCCTGTTGTGACCCTGTTTGCTCAGCAAACTTGCCCAGTGTGAGAATCACTGCAAAACGCAGCAGCGTTGGGAGGGAGCGGTTTGGAGGTGCTCTGGTGGTGTGTGTCTTAAGTGATGTGATTTAGTCCCTTACAAACACCAGGAGCAAAAGGTATCCATTAGCCTTGACTTGTGGCCTCGTGAAATTAAAGCAAGCTTCTCCCCTCTCTCAACGCTTGTATTCTGTGGCAGGGTAGGACATGGTCAGAAGGTCAAAATCCCGTCTTGGGTTGTTATTGCTTCGTCATGGAGGTGGTTGGTTGAGGGAGATGCCTCCCCTGGTGCTTGTCAGCTGGGTCTCCTAAATTTCTCTGGCTGTCCTTGGCTCGTGGAGGACAGCAGCTACAATTTCCTTGCTGGTGTAAAGCCAGCAGCAGGCAGACTGTTGACATTGTGTAGTGAGATGTGGGGCCCTTCACCTCAGACACCTCCACGAGTCTGAAACCAGCGTGCCAGATGTTTTTGGCCATTCAGAAGTCAGCTTGGTGACCTCCATCCATTCAAGTGGCACTGTCCTGAATAGTCTCAACAGACAACCAAGGTCTGAAGAGATCACAGGGTGATAAATATTCTCTTGGTCCTTCCTTGATAGGATGAGGGGGTGATGGCTTCAAACTGGAAGAGGGGAGATTTAGATTAGATCTCAGGAAGAAATTCTTGGCTGTGAGGGTGGTGAGACGCTGGCCCAGGTTGCCCTGAGAAGCTGTGGCTGCCCCATCCCTGGAGGTGTTCAAGGCCAGGTTGGGGGCTTGGAGCAACCTGGTCTAGTGGGAGGTGTCCTTGCCCATGGCAGGGGGGTTGGAACTAGATGATCTTTCAGGTCCCTTCCAACCTAAACCATTCTATGATTCTAGAAAAGACTGAAGGCTTGATGGCAATGCGTTACGTAGGAGGAACTTCACCCACCCTGCTGGGGCCGACCCTCCAGGGTCGGTGGGAGTTGCAGCACGATGTCCTTGCGGGTTGAGTGGGAAGGGAAGGTGCAGAGCCATGCCCTGAGCACAAGGGGTTTGCAGCTCGGGGTGGAAAGGGTAGCCAAAACCCTGCAACGTGTGGAGAGGTGCCGCGGGGCTGCCGTATTAGTGCCATGGGGAGATGTCAGCTCTCCCTCTCAGCTTCCCTTTGCAGCACCAACTGTCAGTAATTTAACTAACGTTTTGTAAATAAATGTGGCATTCAGACAGCTGTCACCGCGCCTGTTATAAACACTCCTTTTGTCACTAAAAGCTGGCAGTACCGCTCCGTTTCCCTGCAAATGTAGCTCCCACTGCCAGTTAGCTCCTGAAGCCAGGGCTGTCAAGGAATTGCATGCCGGCCGGCGGCTGGGAGATCATGGCTTCGCACAGGGAGCCCAGCGAGGCATTGCCAGGGCCTGGTGCGAAGGCAGCTTTTGCATCTCGAAAATAAATAAATGGCCTGATCAGCGAGGAAGAAAACACATCTGAATGTGGCTGTAGGGCCAGTAGGTTCACAGCCAGGATCCCGGGTGGTCCAGCTGCAGTGCCGGTGGTGGCACTGGTTCCTCTGCCATCTCGTCCCAGCCCCGTGGGAAGCACAGGCAGGATGAGATGGGGAGCCCAGCCAGACCTGGGCTTTGATGCACCAAGGGAACAATTTGGCACTGGCATCGCAAACGCTTTTCACTTTGGAGCGTGGGCTCCTTGCGCATCAGGCTCCGATTTTGGTAAATTTGGTCTCTCCGGGACTGGGTTGGCTTTGAGCGGAGAGATCTGTCCTTTGAGCCCATCCGTCTTGCTCAGCATGCTTGTCCTATTAGGAGCATATTCAAAACCTTCAGGCAAGTCTGGATGCTTCTCCTCCTAACAAACCTGACTGGAGAGGGGATGCTGTTGTCTTTCTCCTTGCTGGGAAGTCTTGCTCCTCTACTGCTTTTCTCCTCTCATCTTTCAGGGACCCTTGCAGCTCCAAACAATCCTCCCCTGGCCCACGGCGTTTTTCTCCCAGTCTCGGGTGGTATAACTTTTCAGCAGTCAGCACCTATAGCCTTGCCATGCTGCATTGATGTGTGATACAGGCAGTATAGACATCAGCACATGACATCTCTCTCTCTAAGCTGCTGTAAAATTAGCTTCATCTCAAGTGGCAGAAAATGATCATATCCTCGCTTGAGGGCGATGAAGAATATTCCCGAGTCACTGCTAGTGATGAAACAGGCAGAAAATCCAGAGTGATACACAACTGCCCACTCAGTTTTAATCGCTGAGGCTATTTGCTGCTGCAGAGCCTTAAGACGCTGCTTTCTCTTCCTCTCCCTCCCTTTCATCCATCACTCCCCTTAGCAGCCCGGGCTGCGGATCCCAGCAGGGGCAGGGCAATTTCCCGTCCCACCGGCGAGGCTGCAGGCTGTGAGCATCTCCTGCTTCTTCACTGTTCCCCTGGGAGGAGAGGAGGGGGGTCAAAGCTTCCTTTTCTTAAAGCCAGCGGAGAAAAAAGATGGAGCTGGCCCTCCTCAGTTCTCCTCCTTCCGGGCTGCGATCCTGCAGCCTGGGAAAAACTCTCCTCCGAGCTCGCTCTTGTCTCCACAAATTTTCCCTGCTGCCTCCGAAGCAGCTGCCATGCCTACGAGGACGTTTCCTTTCGCATTTCTCCCCCTCCCCGAGCTTTAGTTCAAAGCCATGATCCTGGATTTTTATGTCTTGGATAAAGCCACCTTCTTTCCCCGCAACTGCCAGCTCAGTGCTTGGGAAACCTCTTGCCAAATTTGCTGGTGACCAAGGCCAAGAAAACCCTTCAAACCACTGATGATCAGAAGCAAAGCACTGTAATGCTTCCCTGCCTTGCATATGCTCCCTGGCAGTGTGTGAGAGCTAAGGACTTCTCGAAGGAGGCTTCCTGCAAGTCTTGCCCTGCCAGCTTTCCCCCAAAATTCAGATGGAAGCTCCCCACGCTCTGGGTGCAAGAATTGAAGGAGCTGTGTAAAACCCTGGCAAGGTTCACGTGAATCCTTCAGCCTGGGAATCGCCTCCTTCTGGTCTCCCACGGGGCTTGAACGCCACCGACCTGGTTCCAGCATAGTTTTGGGGGGAAAACCGTAGCAATCCTCCAGTTTGTGCAGGCGTTTGAATGAACACTCTTTTTTTCTCCAGTCAGGGCTTGTCAGTATTTATCCCTTAACCTGATTTTTAGATGTTCTCTGTCCTGCAGATTTGCCGGGATAAGCTATTCACACAAAAACTCTCCTGGTGTCAGACTTCTGCTAGGATCGCTTAATAGCTCCTACCAGCCTGCGAGGGGAAATAAGCAGGCATAAATGTGTCAAAGCAGGGGTTTTGCCAGCGTAAAAAATATTGCAGAAACTCACTCCCCCCGCCCTGCCTTCACCAGTGGAGATTGCTGTACCAGCGAAAGTGTTTCTGCACCGCTCGGCCAAATCCGGGCAAGTTTCCGCGAATCCCGCTCTCCTCGCCATAATCTCCGGCAGCTTTGCGCGCTGTGTGTTTATTTGTCAGTGCGAGCAGGTGCAGAGCTGCAGGACATGGGCTGAGCATCTCGTGTTGGTGGTTATTCCAGCATTACAGCCGCCTGGTTCTCACGTCAGGTGGGCGCGAGCAGCACTCCTCCTCAGCTTCATTTCCTTTTTCCTCAGCTCTTCCCCTAAAAAAAGCAGAGTCTGGGTGGTGTGGTTTTGGGTTGAGGTTCAGCGGGAACGCAGCAGACCAGCATCAAAAGGAATAGATGGGTGGTAATCTGGGGGGTTTGAGTGTTATAACTAACCACCCACCGAGCACACTTGTGTTCTGCACACGCCAGCCGTCGTCACGCACAGAGACCAAATTTGTGTGCGTGTGTGTATATATATATATAAATTTATATACCTTGTGCATGGTTAATAAACAAAGATACAGTACAGGGGGAGAGTAATTCCTGCAGATACCTGTCGGGAGAAGGAGATGGGGATAAAGCCAGTGGGAGCCGGCGCAGATGGCGAGCGCAGATACTGCAGCCGTACCCAGGAAAAGCGGTCCCTTGGCAAAGCAGCGGCAGGGGCTGTTTTGGGGAGAGGTGGGGGGACAAGCCCCCTTAGTAAATGCTCTAATCTTTTCTCCAGGTGGTGCAAACTGCTGCTTGTCTCTCCTGCTATGAGTCTGAAACAGCCCCGCTAACCTCTGGCAAAATCAGGAGGCTAACAGGGGAGGGAAGGCTGACTTCGTTTGCGGCTTTTTTTTTTTTTTTTTTTTTTTTTTTTTGCAAAAGATTTGGGAGCAGCTGCCTTATTTCGGCACCAACCACCCCCCTCCCCGCCTTCCCCTGCCGCTAACTATTGCTCTGTGCTTTGCGTCTCGACTTGGGGCCTTTTTAAATTTTCAGGGGATTATAGATGACCGTGCAGCTATTTTTAGTGAAAGGTTTTATTTATTAAAAAGCCATCTTCCTTCATTAAAAGGATACATTGATGGGAAATAGATGAGCGGCTCTATTACTGGCGTGTAGCGTGCCGTGCAAGCCCGGTGCCACTGAGATGATGTGCTGCATGCCCTCCCTTGATGCAGGAAATCTCTTTCCATGGAGCCACCCAAAATTTGGTGCATGAGCCATCCCCTGGCCCCGGCTGCAGGCTCCAAGGCCCTGGGGTAGATGTGAGAAGGTTTGGTTTTGGTGCAAGCAGCAACTTGACTTTCCTTTCCTTGTTGGTTTTCCTCCTTCCTCTAAGTTGCCATACAGGCTCTGCTTTCGTATGCAAAATCCATCCTCCTGACTGGCACGGAAACTGATAAAGCTGGGTTTCTTACAAGTCTGCTTCATTTTGGTCCAAGTAGGAGTAAATGACTTGCCGCCTGCGGTGGGGACGTTTGTGCTGGGTGGATTCTCTGAGGTTCAGATGAGGATGAATCTCATTTTTATGTGGCCTTTCCCTCCATGGGGCACTCGCAGAGTCCCTCTCCTGTACCTGGCTGCCTCTGTGTACTAGACTTGCAGATACTTAATGTCTTTGAGCCATCTGTTCCTCTGTCAAATTTAGTTAAAATTGGCCAAAGGCTTCACAAATTATTGGGGAAGATTGCTAGACAGAGGCACATAGGCAAAGAGCACGATTGCATAAGCTCATTCCAGTAGGAGTCAGGGCTAAAAATACATCAGGGTATGTTATTCAGAAACAAGGCAGCTGGGAACATGGGATCCACATCCCACCTTTCCCTAGCGCGCGAGATACTCGACTTGCGTCTATTTTTTGGTACTGTAGAAAGCTCCTCGGCGGAGGTGCACTTTGCTTTGGGTAGGATGTGCTGCCTTATATTTTCTTTCTCATATCATGTGGCTTTCTGTCCAAAATGAGCCCCGTTCACCCTTTTCCGAGGCACTGACCCTTACGCTGAGATGCTGCAGCAGTACTTTCAGGCAGCGGTTTGCTGAAGAACTCCAGCAAGAGCTGGGATATGGTCTTTGCTTGGAGGTGGCATGTGGCGTCACTGGCACAGCAGCAGCTGCAGAAGCAAGCATGAAGCTTGGCCAGTTAGCAGTGAGCTTCCCTTGCTGGAGGGAAGGAAAGGGGAGGGTTGTATGCAGGTAAGAAGGTCAAGCAAGCAGGACTCGTCCCAGGTCACCATCTCCCCCAGGTCAGTCTGAATGGGCTGAGCTCTCTGCTCGACGTGCTGGGATGTGCCTCCTGCAGACCTTCTCAAGTGCCCATCTCTGGTTTTGCATCTCTTGGTGTGGTATTTCTTAGCCCGAGTGAGATGTTAGCTTTGGGAGTGCTGGTGCTTTCCTCCGAGAGCTCCCCTCTGGTGCTGGCTGGATGCCGTCCTCCCAAGTGCCAAATCCTGAGTGGGTGCCAGGTGGCATTGCCCACGTGAAATGGCTGAGGAGATCTCACTGGGGACCACTGGTAGCAAGAAACATGCGGAGAGGACTTGTGCCGTGCTGTTGGGATGGATGGAGTAATAACCAGCTCCTTCTATGCGCACCACGTGTTCCCACTCATAAGCGTTGGTCAATGGGATGCCTGCCTGGCATTGTCAGGCAGAGCTCGATGTGCTAATGTCACCGACCGCTTGGCCTGGGAGCATGTTTTAAAACCAGGCTGGTCCCAGTCAGATCAGTCTGAGCTTTGGGCATCCAGAAATTAGGTGCCCGATCTAAGCAGGTCTTGGAAAGAGAGAGGAACCAGTCCATCTCCCAGAGTCCTGTCTCTTTGTCATTTCCTACAGACGGACATAGATGACCAGCACAGGGTAAGGTGAGATGAAATGCATCTGTTAGAAGAGAGAAAAAGCCAAGAAACAGGCAAAACCCCCCTCAAAGGCTGGGTTGCTCTCGATCCATTAGGATTTCTGTAGGAGCCCGGAAAAGCACGAGCAATCTGGGAGACTTGCTCATGTAACTGCAGGTGTCTGAGATGATGGATGTCTACATCTGAGCATGTTGTCTAGTCCCCCTTTGTAGTCGCTGGAGAGCAATAGGCCTTTTTAGGGTGCAATTTATCCCAGTCTAAGGCAGATGTCTAAAATAGGTCAGACAGATTGTGTCCTAGCAGTGCCTTTTTCTCTCCATTTGCTATAAACTGGGGTCCAAATGGCTAGCTTGCATGACGAGGTGATAAATCCCAAACCAAGCGTTTAGAGGAAGCCATAGGATCAAAATAGGAAATAGCTAACATCAGTCAGGGCGTGGTATTAGAGCCAGGCATGGGTGTTAAGCAGCAGGAACGCACCTGATACTTCACCAGGCAGAAATGGGGGAAGAAACGGGTTTTTTTGGTGATTTTTTTGGATCCTGAGTCCCTTTGCGTCTCAACCCTCTAGCTTCCAGGAGACTCAGCTAAGCAATTCTGCATGTGGCTTGTCATTAGGTACCTCGTCCAGCAACCTGCAAGTTCATTAGTATTCTTTTTAGCGCTAGCGAAATGTCCGAGCTGCATCTTTTCTGCATGAGAGGCTGCAATGCCTTAGCAGTAAGGGGAAAAATCAGACTCCAGGGCTGTGGAGACCACCCAGAGCGGGCCCCTTCTGCCAGCAAAGCGCTGTTTGTGTCAGTGTGGCAAAACCATAGGAGCAAAAAAAAAACAAACCCAACCCAAAAACCAAAAAAAAACCCAAAAACAAAAAACAAAAAACCCCAAACCCGAAAGCGGTCGGAAGATAATTTTATCTTTTATAATTGCATCTGCAACAGGACCTCTGTGAATGTGGAGGTTTGAGCTGAGCATTGTCCCGCCCCAGCGCAGCCATCGCTGCGGAAATCCATAGGGGTAAATATCTGCAGGCAAAGAGGCAGAGTTGAGGGTGAGGTTAGGGATCCTCTGCTTTCTCCTGCCCCTATAGGAACCTATAGAGCTGCTCGGCTCTGCTTCCTGTGTTGGGTAACGGGGGTGCAAACTGCTTTTCTGGCCAGGGCGATGAGTGCCAAAAAGGCAAGGCAGCATGAGGGCTGTGCCCTGCCTGCCTAAGAGGCTTTCATTGATTTTGATTTTCTTCAATGGAAACAGAACTGACATCCATTAACCAGCCTCCTGGCCTCTACAGAGCAAGGGATGGAGGCAGCAAAGGCTTTATTGCTAATTTTTTCTCTTAGGCTTGCACTTTTTTCTCCCCCTGCCCTTTGCTAATGCTCGGCAGCTCTGGCTGCAGCCTGAGAGAGGTAGAGGGGTTTGAGAGGGGAGCAGAAGCCATATGAGGTGGAAATGAAGCTCCCCCTAATCTGACTTATCCCCCGAGTGTATCTCCGTTTCGGGAGGCCCCTTATTTATTTAACCAGCTTAGACGTCCACAGATAGCTCTGTGAAATAGCCGTGGGGGAAGATGGATGGGAGAAAGCAGGCTCTTCTGGCTTTTTTTGGCAGCCCTGATGCTTTTGCTGCCGGTCCACGAAGCTCTGCCTTAGGGATGGAGCACAGCCAGACTGTGAATAGCAGGGTGAGCTCTTGGGGGCGCTCATGGGGAAACGGGGTGCTGCTCTGCTAAAGGGGCTCCAGTCAAAAGCGTTTCTTTCCTCTCTGCCTTGGTTTTGTTTAAGAGGGGCTGTGGAGGTGAGGGATGAGAGGGGCTTGAGGCTGAGGGCCGGGGGGGCAGCAAGAGGCAGGGTCTCACTGTGGAGGTCGCCGAGATGCTTCGTCACCAGCTTGGTCTGCATCCTTCTCATCCCCCGGGAATTATCCTAAATCTCTGTGCGGTTCTTCGAGGGGTGACGGGACGGGACCAAACCGAAAACTTTCTCCTTTCTCAGGGTCTGTGGCAGGTAGAAGAGAGCAAAAAGCATTTATGGTTGAAAACGGACTTTTTAAATTAAAGTTTTGTGAAATAGATAATATATATTTAACATTGTGTATCTATATATGATGTAGATTTATGAAGCTTATGTATATTTCGTATATATACATTTGATGTTAGATTTTTAATGCCTCCTGAATTCTCAGCAGAATATTTTGCTCGGTGTTTTGTTTATTTACTTTTCCCCCCTCCTTACGTTTGGTGTTCTTGTTTCTCATCGCTAGCTGTCACTGTGCAGCTCTTCAATAACTGTGTTTTGTATTCAGTTGCAGAGTTTTCTTTGGGGGGTTGGTTTTTAATATACTGTTTATGAAGAAGCCTGATTTTTGGGAATGGTGTACATTGGCGGCAGAACGTTTCTGCAGCGAAAGGGAAGGTCTCAGAAAAACAAAGGAACACACAAACAAGGGGGGGGTGGAAAAAAAAAAAAGATCATTGGGCCTTTTTGGACAGTGAATACTGCAGAAATACCTTTGACATTTTCCCAGACTTATTAGACGGGTCTTGAGCTGACTCAGGTACCCAGTTTCCAAATGTCTCTGCCTAGACTAGACCTCAGCTGCTGATTTAATGGCAAACCTCTTGTTGCTAGCCCTGCCGCGCTGCACCCTTCCCTGCTGGAAAAGCAGCCGAGGCTCTGGTTTTTAATGAAGGAGTTGTTAATGCTGGTGGGTGTAAAGGCTCCTGCCTTTATTAGGGAAGGACAGGAGCTTCCTCACTCCCTCACCCATCCCCACGTGCTTGAAAGATGCTCACGGTCCCCGTTGCACACCACGCATCAATCCCACTCCGGTTCTGGATGCTGGTGCAGTAAAGTTAATTAACTCAGTCAAAGCATCTCTCCTGTAGATCAGGATCCTCACCAGGGTGCTGTGTCCTTGGCTTTCTGGGTGGTGGGTTTTGTTGTTGCATCTCGCCCTCGCAGCCGCTCCAGCGACTTGGTGGGACATGCTGTTGTAGCCAGCCCGGGGATGATGGGAGAACTGGCATTGTATGTCCTGAGCTGGGAAAAATTCAGATGCTGGAAATGGAGGCAGTGGGAGCTGTGGGCTTCATGCTTGATTGCTCTCCTGATCGGTACTATTAAAAAAAAAAAAAAGTGCATTAAAGAAAGAATGTTTGATTTAAAGAGCCAGGATGCCGACACCATCTCTGTTTGTTTTCCTTCCTTTAGCAGAAACCTTGTAAAATTTTTATGAAGCATTAATGGATCAGAGATTTTTTTTTTTTTTTTTTCTCAAGCAAATTTTATGAGAAGAAGGTAATCCCCCTCCAAGTCCAGCCCGGTTTAGCACTTTTGAGAAACGTAGGACCTGGCGTGCTTTGGGATAGTCCCCTGAGCCGTGGCTTGCCGGAAGGGAGCGTGGGAGTGGGAAGAGAGCCCTGGAAGGGGAGAAGCTGCTGGGGAAGGGTGGGCAGGAGGCGCAGGATGGGTTGAAGAAGTGGAGGGATGCCAATGTGGCTATGTGTCGTAAACTAGCCCTGAACCCGAGAACGCTTGAGATTCGCCTCTCAAGTTTGTGGTGAAGGTTAGCAAATGTCAGGGGGAGAACAGGTCAAATGTAGCATCCTGGCCATCCTCGCCTGGCTGCCACGTTCAGCAAGGTGGCAACACGCTTGCATGCAATGGTTTGGTCAGAAGTGGTGGGTAAGAGGTTTCTTTCTTGTCTTTTTTATTTTGCTGAAATCTTCTGTGTTGAACACTGTCCTCCTCTGGAGGAGGAAGGCTGACCTGGCATCAGAGCAGAAAACCCAGAGGTCGTGGTTTCTCTGTCCAGCTCTGCCAAGGATTTCCAGGCAGGGCCAGTGGTAGACAGTTTATTTTACAGCAG
>VFFE01009221.1:2333389-2348973 GCA_008921705.1 Burhinus oedicnemus | reverse complement strand
GGAGAAAGTCGAAACAACTTCATAACTGCAAAGTACAATCAGCGCATGAGATGGAAATGGTAAGTGTTTATAATCTGCAGAAAGCTAATGCTGGGAACAACTGTTAGAGGGTTTCAGGCTATAAATCCCACATGGCTCCTTCCCAAGCCCTGCCTCCAGCTGCAGCACCGGCTCCGTCGTTCAGGGGGGAATATATATATATATATATATATATATTCTAATGTAATGGTTTTTGCTGGGAAATAGACATAGTTTAACCCCGTGTCATTCGTTTAGAGACTCTGTTTGACTTAAAAACTTTTAAAAAGGAACATTTTGTAGCCTAGGGTGAGCAGCATGAATAATAGATGCAGGCATGCACGTCTGCGACACATAAATTTGGGGTTGAGGCAGCAGCTCCTTCCTCCTCACCTGGCAGAGACACCCCCCCTGCCCATGGGGCTGTGAGCTCAACGCTCCCCCTTACCTGGGGAAGAGCCTGCTTTTTATTTTGGGGTCTGCTGGGGGGGCAGTCTTGAGGTATCAGTTCCTATGTGGAGTGTGGGATCTGCAGGGACGTGTCCCAGAGGGATGCAAACGGCTTTTTGCAATGCTGTCAGCGGGGGAAATTTGCACCCGGGGGCTGCGTTCATCCCCAGCAAGCGGAATATTTGCAGCAGGCCGGCACTTTGCACTGATTCAAAAATACATCGGAGTGCCCGAGCGGGTCCCAAGCCATCCTTGTGCGTTCCACGGCCCCAAAGCCTAGAAGAAGCGATGCTGGCCGCTGCCGAGAAGCTCTGAAGGGTGCCTCAGTCTCCCAACCGGCAATGGGAAGGTTCCCTCTGCTGGCAAACGCCAGGCTCTGGCCCCTGAAAAGCTCTCGGTAATTATACTGAGCCGGTGGCAAGCCAGAGAAAGGGTTTAATTGCAGAAGCGCTCGGGAAAATGTCACCGAGCGTGATATCCTGTATTTACCAGGAGAAAAGGTGCTGGCAATGCTGGCTCGTATTTATAACCCTGTTAAAGACTCGTCTTGGGACAGGGGGAAGAGTTTGGCTTCTCCCTATAAGTTTTTGCTGCTTCTAAAATTGGCATCGTGTTTGGCTCCCTGGGATAGGTGCTTGTGGGTGACTGTAAAATGGGTTGAAATCTGCTCGTGGAGGTCTGCCGCCTGAGTGCAATGTCATTATTACCGCTATCATCATTAATGGTGATGTCCTTGTCATGAAATTAGTGGATTTCATCTCTGTTAGAAACTGGAGAGCTTAAAAAAAAAAACAAACCAACAAAAAAAACAACCCCAAACCCTAGCAAGAAAATAAAGCGGAATGGCTGTTTACCAGATGGATAAGGGGCAGAATTGCTTGAGGGATATTATGACTCCTTGTTTTCAAGATGGTGCAAAAGCACAAGGTAAAATAGACACGTTAATTGATAAATAAATAAATACTACTCGAAAACAGATGGGTCCCCTTGAGCCCAAAGCCATCTCTCTTTGTTTCTTTTCCAAGCTCGTGCTTCAGAACGGTGTCTGAGTTGCGTGTGCTCCTCTGCCGCAGTGTGTTGTCAGTGCACAGTCTGTACCGGGTGGTTTTGCCACCGGTAATAAAGCTGAACGGGCTACAAGTCACTGAATTTCTCTTCGTCGTACGGGCAAAAGGTGCCCCTGTCCCCGCAGGAGCCCCCATGCAGGCTTCTGCTTGTGTTTCCTTGCCCTGCTGCTCCTTTGCAAAGAGGATGCGATTCTGCAGCTTGGGGGACGGGGGGAACCACGCTGCTCTTCCCCAAAGGGCTGCCGTGCACACGTAATGGGGCTTTTGGAGAGCTTCGGTGGTGTGATCTGTGCCGGGGGAACAGCCCAGTTGATGTTCCATTTGTAGGATGTATGGCTCGCCGCTCTGGGGCATCTCTCAAGCTCCTTTCTACTTGCGGTGAATCAGCAGGGAGGGCTGGGATGGCAACCGGGGCACCCGCAGGAGCTTTTTTTGAGCTCTCCGAGTGGGCACGCTGGATATTTCCCGGCAGTAAATACGAGGGATAAATATAACCCTATCCACGCTTTGGCTCGGGAAGGTTTATCTTCCAGCGGGAGTGAGGTTGGGCGGCTCTTTGGTAGAACCTGGGGTCTGGTCCTGTTGAAACTTGTGGAGCATCCTCAGGTTTAGCTGCTAAACAGGAGGCTTGACAAATCGGCCGCAATAAATTTGCCGCGGATTCGCCACCATAGGCTGGAGATCAGACTCCTCGCCTCGACCTAAGCTCAACCCCAGCCTGCAGCCGGGCAAGGCTTTGGGTTGGGGAAATGGGAAGGTAAAATTTCCAGAGCTGCTGGGAGAGGCTGCTGGGAGGCTGATTTCTACCCATAGCCATGATCATTTTGTTCTGTTGTTGTGCAAATGTTTTAAAAATAACTAGGGAGAAAAAAAAATAAAAAAAATGCAAGAGCAGGGGGAAAGCACTGATAAACACAGCCTGAAACGCTGTTACAGGCAGACTTTCAGAGCCTGAAATCACCTCAAATGTATTCTGAATTACCTTGAGCATATTTAGACAGATCTATTTTTCATTGCAGGACATTAATGTACTGACTTGGGGGATTTTTTTTTTTTATTTTTTTTTCTCTCCACAAACATTTTAGTCGCATGCTGTGAGGAAGGAGTAATAACCTTTCTTAGCACCAGGACAAGAAGAAAGACTTTGCAAGGGAATGGCTGGGCAGATAGCTGGGGGCATGGCTGCAAGTCTGGACTCCGGAGGGGAGTGTTATTATTTTTTGCAGCGCAAACCAAGGCAAGGTGGAGCTTCGGAGCTGACTTGGGCTCTGAAGCCTTCTCCGATGAGGCTGTGGGTCGATTTTCTTACCGATCTTGTGCGGTTTGCAAGGCCGTTGTGCTCTGTGCCATATTTGTATCCCTAAAGGTTTGTGAATTCCTGCGATCTCCTTTCCATGGGTTAGGATTTGAGGTGCAGGTTGTATGAATTAATATAAATAGTAGCGAAGTAGCTTTTTCTCCCAGGCTCTATTAGGGTGCTATTAGGGCACTCTCCCTCCACCAGGCAGAGGCTCTGTGCGGATCTCTGGATGGATTAAATAGGAGCTGGAGCATTGTGTCTCCCAAATTCTGGTTTTGCAGCTGAATAAGCGGGTTGAGGTTGCGGTCCCTCCAGCTCTCGCTGTGTCCAGTGGCAGGAGGACGTGAGGAATGGAGATGCTCTGCAGGGTTGGATGGAGAAGGAGGAGGAGGAGGCTGCTGGCATAAAACCGGCGTGGTTGGTGGCCCGGAGACGGGTGGGAAGGTCTGTCTGAACCGCAGGTGAGGGGCAAGAGGAGCAGCACGGCAGATGTTGAGGGGCTGGCCCAGGCAGTTTTTAGGAGAGGAGGAAGCAAAGGCATGTGAGACAGGCTTCTCTGGCGAGCAGCTCCTCCCCGCGCAGCCTCCTGCCAGGCTGGCTCTGCCGTGCCGGGAGGAGCTTTGCAGGGGAAAGAAAGGAGGAAGATTTCTCCTGCTTCGTTTGGTAGCCGCGGCTCCTGGGCTTTGCTGGAGCGGCTGGAGGGAAGGGATGGAGCCAAAGGCTTCTCTTGGCTTCTGGCGTTTCCAGAAGTAGCCCTGAAGGAGACAAGCCAAAAGGGGTATCTGCCCTCCTCCTCTACCACTGGCTCGCTGCCCGCTTGGAGTAACTGTAAACCTTTCCTGTGTCCTTATGATTAATGACTAAGGCAAAGAAACACCGCAGCTGCTGCTCAGCTCCTGTGGTCAGCAGCCCCCCACCCATGCTGTGCCAGACCCCGGGGAGAGCCGCCTTTCCTCCGATACGGCTCCTGGGGTTATCCTTGGAAAATATCCTTGCAAGCCTGGCGGGGTACCTTGGGGCGAATACCCCTCTGGGTAGCTGGGAGTTAGATGTTGCTCTTTCCAGCATGGATTTAGGTGTGAAATCAGAGCAGCTCCTGCGGATGCAGGATGGGCAAAGGCTGGAGCCGGGGGGCGAATGCCATGGGAAATGGTTTGGTGCATTCCGTGCTGTCCCCGGCACCGGGCAGGTGTCCAAGCAGATGACTTTACGGCAGTGGTGGGCTGGTATCTAGATGAAACAGGGTAGAAGCAGCGTGAAATCTTTCCTACTTTTTCCTCTTCCATTGTTGCTACTCCCTCTCCTGTTCCCGAGGTCGTACTGCATTTCTGTGCTCCCTCACCGGTGTTCTGTAGTCCCTCCTCTCGGTGCTTGGTTTCTGTTTGCGGAGTGTTGAAGAACAGTATCAATGGTAAAAGTGTGGGGTTTTCCTTTCATCTAGATACTTCCCCAATTAGAAAGGAAGATGGAGATGTAGAGCAATAAGTAGGTTTAGTATTCTGCTAAAAAAACCCCCGCTTAACCATAGTCTTCCTGCAAGGATAATTTAAAGAACAAATGGCAAGTAAGAGATTTTCCTATCTTTTAATCAGTCGTGCTGTTCATTTGCCAAAAGTTGGGTTGCTGGTTGGTTCCAGTCCTAAACAAGGTTTGTTGGTCTTGTGTTCTTCTCTCCAGCATTGCCATGGCCAAACCTCCAAGGCTGCAGCCGTTGAGCTCTGTCCGATCTCATCTCCTCTGTGGAGCCACGTCCATTGCAGGGCTGACAGGGTACCCTGAGCCTGGTAGCAATTAGCTAGAGAGGCTGTTGGATGGAGATCCACCTTCCTGCCTTCAGGACCCCTGGTTTGAAACAGGTCTGCAAATAAGTTTGCGGATGAACTCAAAAAATAAAAAATAGAGATTTCTTTTCTTTTTTTTTTTTTTTTTTTTTTTTTTTTTTAGTCAATAAAGTCTTGGTTGTCAGGGAGGAGCATGCCCTTAAGCTGGCGACCTTGGCGGTTATCAGTGCTGTCGGAGATCTTTATTGCTTCCATCAGGCTTGCCGGGGATGAAGTTTTACTTGTGTTGGTGGTGTGACTGCTTGCGACGTGACTCGTCTGGGTGCTGAGGGGGGGACAAGCCACTAAGCACGGCGTTGGGAGCAGGGCAGTGCAGCTATTTCACACATCCTAGTGCTGCAGCAGCATCCTTGCTGCATCCTCCTGCCCCTGCCTCGCAGACCCTCTTCTCTTCACCCACCATGGGATGGGACAAAATGAGGTCAGCTGGATGAGAAGGGTGTGTGGACCACTCTCTCCCTTAAGTATTGAGGTGTCTGGCTTGCCTGGGGCAGAATGATCATAGAATCATAGAATGGTTTATATTGGAAGGGACCTGAAAGATCATCTCGTTCCAACCATCCTGCCATGGGCAAGGACACCTCCCACTAGATCAGGTTGCTCAAAACCTCATCCAGCCTGGCCGTGAACACCTCCAGGGATGGGGCAGCCACAGCTTCTCTGGTCAACCTGAAAGATCCATCCTGAAGGATGGAGGCTTTGAAGGCGTAGGGTGGAAGGAGGCTGATAGTGAAGGAATTTGTCTCAACCATGTGTTGTCCCCAGCCCCCCCTGGTTTCCCTTGTGGGAACCGGCCGCTGGTTGTTCCTGCCTAAAGAAGGCAACGATTTGCGAAGTAAAAGGCAAAGAAAGCGACAGTGTCAGGAAGACAAAAGGGAACATTAAAAACCAACCAGCTCCTCCAGAAGAAAGCAGCGTGGTCTAAAGAAGGATCCTTGAAAAATATAAGGCATGAGTCCGAAGGAAGGAAAAAGGGAGCATGCCAAATTCCCCTCTAATCCCCTCGACAACAGCCAGATATAATGAGGTGCCAGACTTTTCCCTGAGCTTGTTTTGCTTTGGTCCGGAGATTTTTGCAAACTCTGGCATGCTGGGAATTTTAATCAGGGCTAGGGCCTTGTTCATAGTGGTGTTTATAAATCTGAGTGGAGGAGAAGGTCCAGATTTTGCCCTTAAATAAAAAAAATAAAACCCAACCAAAAAACACCCCCACCCCCACCCCCCAAAAAAAAAAGGGCAAACCGGAGGAGGAGTGGGGGGGGGAAGCTCTGCTCCAGAGGGAAAGCTTACAAGCTGTTCCCATCCTCATTCTGTCCCGGCTGATGGAAAATCACCAGCGCTTGCCTCATGTAAATGGCACTTTATCCACTGGAAATGTGAATGCTGTCACCAGTGCCCAGGTCTGTCAAGCTTATCAGCTGAGCTGGTGAGACGGAGAGATGCACCCAGTCCTGTTCACGCCAGGAGAGTGATAGATAATAACATTTCCAGGGGAGAAAAGGTGGTGAGGCTGATGGACGGGAATTAAGGCGCCCTGTGGAAGTCCATCGCTTATTCACTCCTAGTTTCATATTCAGGGGAAATGGCGTTTGCTTTCCGGTTAGTTTTCTTTCTTTCTTTCTTTCACGTTTTTTAAAAGTCAACCCCGCAGAATTAATTCTGTTCTCCCCTCGCTCCCATCTCTGCATGTGTCACTCCTCATTTGCACCTGTAATAGGGTCTGGCAGATTTACATTTGGGGCTTTGGGTGCTGAGAAAAAGAGGGAATATGGGATGAAAGGGAGCCTGGAGATGGCTCGTTGCAAAAGAGGGCGGCTGGGCAATGAAGCCCAGAAAAAGAGAGGTGCAAAAGTTGGTTTTACGGGAACTAGTTGTTAACTTGGTGTCAGTGCATGGAGAAAAAGGAGGTTGGAGAGTTCGGCAGAGAGGAACCTAATGAAGTTCAACAAGGGCAAATATAGGGTCCTGCACCTGGGGAGGAATAACCCCTTGCACCAGGACAGGTTAGGGGCTGACCTGCTGGAAAGCAGCTCTGTGGAAAGGGACCTGGGAGCGCTGGTGGACAGCAGGATGACCATGAGCCAGCAATGGGCCCTTGTGGCCAAGAAGGCCAATGGCATCCTGGGGGGCATCAAGAAGAGTGTGGCCAGCAGGTGGAGAGAGGTCATCCTCCCCCTTTCCTCTGCCCTGGTGAGGCCCCATCTGGAGTGCTGTGTCCAGTTCTGGGCTCCCTGGTTTTCAAGGACAGGGAACTGCTGGAGAGGGGACAGCAGAGGGCTTCGAAGATGATCAGGGGGCTGGAACATCTTTCTTTTGAGGAAAGGCTGAGGGACTTGGGTGTTTCTAGTCTGGAGAAGAGAAGCCTGAGGGGGGATCTCATCAATGCTTGTAAATGCTTAAAGGGAGGGTGCTGGGAGGATGGGACCAGTCTTTTTGCAGTGGTGCCCAGTGATGGTACAAGAGGTAACAGGCACAAACTGGAACCTAGGAAGTTCCATCTGAACATGAGGAGGAACTTGTTGACTTTGAGAGTGGCTGAGCCCTGGAAGAGGCTGCCCAGAGAGGTGGTGGAGTCTCTGACCCTGGAGACATTCAGAACCCACCTGGACACCATCCTGTGCAGCCTGCTGTAGGTGAGCCTGCTGTGGCAGGGGGGTTGGACTGGGTGATCTCCAGAGGTCCCTTCCAACCCCGATGATTCTGTGTGATTCTGTTTCCAGTCTGCTGGGGAAAAGACCACCAGGAGGACGGGTCTGTTCCCATGCAGCTCGCAGGGAGAGCCGTGGGATCTCTCCTTAACTAGCACCGTGCCCCAGCCCTCTGTGGGATTATTAATGCAGATCAGAGCTCTTTTCCATATGTATGATCCTGAAATATCTTCTTCCAGAGTGAACCTTAAGCACAAGCGCTATAATGTAATGAGTTAAACTGCTTGTTCGCAGTTCCACTAAAAGCAAATGGACTGGGAATTTGTTTTAAAAACTGGACAGAGCTTTATCGGCCAATTAATCAGAATGTATAATGGATAAATTAAAGGGCAGAGTCAAGCGAGGCTGCCAAATAAAAACCAATAAAGTGCGATCTGCGAATGGGCATGACATTATGGGATGCCGCGCAACAGAAGTAGGGAGGGGAAAACAGCACGTGGCCTTGGGCATGATGGGCACATCAGGCTCCCCAGGTCCCCTTGGCTTCCCAGCCCGAGCCTTGGAGGGCAGCCCGTCTGGTGCGGGTACTAGGCGTTCAAAGCATGAGAAGTGTCACTGCTTGAGGGCTGTCACCATTCCCCTTGTAAACTGGGACAAGCCACGGGCTGGGTCCAAGGCTGCTGCAGATTTGGGAGCCTTTGCAGAAATTCAGATTAATTGAAGACCAGGCGCCTTTGTGGGCGGCCCCGTGGGTGAATTTTGTAGCGCCCATGGGACCAGCTTTTTGGCTTTTTTTATTGACAGCGCTGGAAATAGCAGCATTTGGGGTCCCTGGACGTGACAGTAACTGCTCCACTGCTTTTATGGGCAAAGCCGGTTCTTCCAAGGAGCTCAGGCAGGGGGCTAAAAGGAAGAGCTGGCAATCGTAGAAATGAGTTGGAAGAGCTAATTTCCTCCCAAGCTGTGCAAACTCTCCACAGTTGATCAGACACTCGAACGACTGCACAGAGCTGCGGTGCGGCTCCCTCGGCAGCGCAGACCCCCTCCGGCTGCGGCCGGCCCCGGGGAGGCAGCCGGCAGATTTACGATCCTCCTCCCTGCACGCCTCCACGGATGGGGAATTTTCTCCCCGACAAATAAACCCAAGCAGTAAATTGAGTTTGCAGGTAGGGTTGGGGGGCTCGGCTGCGGGATGGAAGGGAGGGGAGTGCTTTCATTCCAGGCTGAGCTCCCCGGCTGTGCTCACGCTGCACAGCTGGGTTGTATCTGTCCTCTACTTGAAAAAAAGAAATAAATAGATTTTGCTTGCTAGCAGCCATGCAGTACTTCTCAAGAGCATAAAAATCATCCTGCTTCCTCGGGCTTTGCGTTGTGCTCGTCGTAAAATGGGGCTGCTGGCCCTCACTGGGAGCCCTCCCCTCCAGGTGGATGCGGCTCCGTTGTGCTTCCTGGGAAAATGAGGCTGCATCTGCTTCTCCTGCAGCGGGTATCGTCGTCTCGCAGCGCAAGCTGGGGCCACTTCCAGGTCACTTGGCACATCTCAAGTGTTTGATGCATCCTCGGAAGGGACAACAAAGGTGTGAACCTGTCAGGAAGCAAAAACACAAATAACCAGAAATAGATTTTTAGTTGATTTTTTTTTTTTTCGGTTGGTTGGGTTTTTTTAAGTGAAAGTGTAAAAAAAAAACATCAAAGCATTTCTTTTGGGCCCTCGCTAGCTCAATACCAGAAGGGTAATAGCAGCATCAGGGTGCTGCGGGCAAGGAGGGAAAAATATTTAAGCAATATTTAGTTTACTGATAGACAGATCCAATGGAGAGGAGGTCACTAGAGCACTGGCCGTGCCTTTTCTTTGGGAGCTTCAGATGCCAGACTGATCCCGCCATGCGTGTTCTGTGGCATTGCACCCTGCAGAGAAACTTCCATAAGGAAATCTTCGAGTTGAGAGACGAGGCCAAATCCTGACGAACATATTGTTTGTGAGCAAACACCAACAGCTAGCTTCTCAGCTGCTGCAAATGACATAGCCATGTGGTGACTTCCACCGAGCTATAGCAAATCCTCGCTTGTCTTTATATGCATCAGCTATTAACGTGTTGCTCCTGACGATGCCATTACGGGTTAAACCAGTTCTGTATCAGCATGGTACTGATGGAGCTGAGGGATCAGGAAAGACTTTCCTTAGTGCCTCAACTCTCACGTCTTCTTTTGAAAATTCTCCTGGGTGCCTGTCTGCTTCTCCAGGCTGTTAAATCCTTGCACCAAACCTCCTTTCTCTGCCTTGCCCCCAAAACCACAGGGAATCCAAGCTTAGCGGGGATTTCAGCATGCATTTGTAGGATTGTGGTGTGGTTCAGTCTGGAGAAGAGAAGGCTCTGGGGAGATCTTAGAGCCCCTTCCAGTATCTGAAAGGGGCCTACAAGAAAGCTGGAGAGGGTCTTTTGACAAGGGCATGTAGTGATAGGAAGAGGGGTAATGGCTTCAAACTGAAAGACAGGAGATTTAGATTAGATCTTGAGAAGAAATTCTTGACTGTAAGGGTGGTGAGACACTGGCCCAGGTTGGCCAGAGAAGCTTTGGCTGCCCATCCCTGGAGGTGTTCAAGGCCAGGCTTGGAGCAACGTGGTCTAGTGGGAGATGTCTCTGCCCATGGCAGGGGGGTTGGAACGAGATGATCGTTGAGGTCCCTTCCAACCTAAACCATTCTGTGATCCAGACTTCCCATCTGAGGCACAGGTAAACTCTCCTGGTTTCCTTAGTTGGGGATCAGCAGCTGAGCATTATCTCAGTAAGGAGATCAGGGTTAGGTGTTGTGGGTGTTTTGTCCATCAGAGGTGGAAGATGGGTCACGGTCCCTCTGCACTGCAGTGCCAGCCATCCCCATCATCCGTTCTGCTACTGCCAGCAGTGAGGTCATGGCAGCGTGGTTTTGGGGGAAGCTGCAGTGTGAGGGGGGAGCTAGGCTGCCTTTGGGATTTGAGGCATCGTGGTGGTAAGGGGAGCTGCTGGCATCCCTGCCTTGCAAAAGCGCGTGGTGCTGGTCTCCTCCTGCCAGCATGCAGGCAGACAGGCAGCACTTTCTGCTCTCCTTTCCTCCCATGGACTGCAAAGAGGTTCCTAAGTGGTGTTAAAAAGCATCTCCCGGCTCTCCTGGAGGTGCTCAGAGAGCATGACGAGCTGGTGGGCTACATCCTGATGGGTGCCGAGCACCCCCATCTCCCTGAGCATCAGCCCCCACAGCCAGCTTCAGTGCTGAGCTTGCCTGAATAGGGGCTCTTGGGATTAGACTCCTCAACTGACTCTGCTTCCAGACGCTCAGAATCCAAGAGGAGTTGCCCAGCGATAGAGCAAATCTTAAACAGCACATTTGTTTACTTGCGAATCACGACCATCTCTGTGTGCCCAGGCCAAGCTTTGCGTGGCGTTTGCAGGCAGCAGAGACCAAGGGGACTTGCTCAGCAAGGAAACAGCCCTGTTGGGTGCAAATATCTTTCCTCATGAAGCACAGGGAGAAGCAAAGTGCACAAAGGCATTGGGTGCTGTTGCATCTTCCACCATTCAAGGCAGAGGATGGTCTTTGCAGAAGATCCTCTTTGCCCATCTACATCCATCTGCTGATGAAGGAATAGCTCCTCACGTGCTCCAGAAGAGCTTTTCTCCGCACAGTCTCTTGCTGGAGCCTGCGACACGGGGTGGGCGAGCCGATGGCTGCAGTAGCAGGGAAGAGCAGCGTGGGAGAAGGGTTGGAGCCTAGCAAATCTGGACATGTTTTCTTCTTTTGGACAAATAGCTTATTCTCTGAAAATTCAGTTGTGGGTCGGCCAGCGCCATCTGTGAAGCCCTGCCAAATCTGTGAAGAGTTTCAGCCAAGAAAGAAAGAAAGAAAAGGGAAAATTAAAAAGCCTGGAAAATGTCCATTTTCAAAACCACTTTTCAAAACAAACATTTCAGGCCTTTCTTTCCAAATTACGTTTTCTGTTGACATTTGCCTGTTTAATAATATATATTTTTAAAGAGTTTAGAGAAGATGACCTCAAGTACTTAGGTTATTTGACTTGTTGCTTCCGTGTGGGAAATGTTTTGTTGCTTCCCAGACACAAAGCTATGGGAAGAGCAGCCCCCCCGTCCATTCAGGGACCTGTTTGGTGCTTGTGCGACCTGGCTCTGTCCATGGCAGGGTCTACAAGTCCGTGTTGGTGGGAGGGCTTCAGGACTGACGTCTCAGGAGAAGGGAGACAGTCTCTGGGTGCAAGTGTTCCAACATCTGCTCTGGCTTTTAAGCTAAAAATTGAAATTGGGAGCCAGAGGTTGCAAAAGTGACTGGGCTTGCTGTTTCAAAAGGAGCTGGCTTTTCTGGAAGAGCTGCACTACACCTGCTTGTGTTTCCACTCCCCCTTTCAATACCGCTCTTCCCTGGAATCTGAGCCCCAGAACAGTGTGGCTACTCCTCTCTCACCATCAGATTTTAACAGGGAAGAGAGAATAATTGGGAGTGGTTCCCACCATGGGGGCCATGTTCTCCTGACCGTAAGTGGGCAGAATGATGTAATGATTTAAGTTGGAGGAGTCTTCTTGGATGTCATCTTGTTGAACCTCCTGCTGCTGTGGAAGCCAGGTCCATAGCACCAGCGTTAGTTTCCCTCGTGCTTTTAAAACTGCGCTACTTGCAAAATACAGGGTATTCCAGCTAAATTATGCCTCCAGACCACCGAATGCAAGGAGGCCTTGGAGTCATCAGTTTGCTAGAGCAGTTTATTTGGCTAAATATGCCATTGATTTGTTTGGGCTGCATTCCGACTGTGTGGGCTTTGTAAGTCAATACAACTCCAGTCCTACTCTCTACATTCAGTAATTGCTAGGTAGTAGATTATATTTAGGAAGTGTCGTGCTGAGTGTGTGTGTGTGCTTGAATAGCAGGCGATGGGAGGGTCATCACTGGGAGGTGAAGGCTCGTTGGGGTGTTGCACAGGTTAGAGAGCAGAAGAAGAAGGATGCAAGAGAGGGTACCGCGTTTCCAAGTTGCTTGAGGAAGTTGAAGGAGAGATGTAGTTGTGCCGGCTTTGCTCCTGTTGCTCATGTCCATGCTTTCTGGATATTGCAAGTCTCCATCGGCTGCGGGTCTGTCCCACCTTGGTTGCGCCCATGAGGGTGTGACCTGTCCCCTCTAGTAATTTTAGATGCTGGCTGGAGGGGTAGTGGTGTCTGGTGGAGGAGACCCTACCTGGGAATGAAGAGCTCTGGGCTCTGTCTCCATTTGCTTGCCCTTCCCTCTGTCATGCCGTGCCAAGCGTGATGGGGTTTAGTCCCCGATCTGGGTGTTGTCCAGCTCCCCAGTGCAAATCCATTCCCAGCAGTGTGGTTAACAGCATTATAGTTGATGCAATATATGACTATACACTTATAAGTGATGATATTCCCCCCCCCAGTAAAACATTATGGGTGACAAAGGGGTTAAAGAGCAGCCTGCTGGAGCCAAGGACATGGTCAAGTGGGATTTGTTTTTCTTTTCCCTTTCTCTTAGGAAAACGTCTCCGAAAGCAGACAATTGTAAATACTCGCTTACTTTTTTCGCATAGAAATGCAGGCCTTTCATCAGGCACCTGCAAGTCCTCCTGGCCAGCACAACGTAGAGCTCCCCCAACCTCTTCTAAACTGAGGCAGAAGTATTTAAGAGGTTCGTTTCTCAGTGAGAAATTAAATCCTGCTTCAAAAATAATCCTTTACGTAACTTCACTGAACAACAGGCACACGGACAGGTTGTACATGCCCCCCTTACGCAGGGATTTGGGGTTTTTTAGCTAATCATGAGAGTAACCTTGGTGTCCCCGATTGTGGGCAAGGTCCGCACTGATTTCACAGGGAACCTCTAGTGGACCTTAATCCCGAGCCTGCGTGTTCCTAGCCAGTTCTCCCCCAAAGCCGAGCCATCTTCTCGTCACCAAACATGTCGCACCTTGTTAGGATACGGCACAGCAAAGCCTTCCGTGCCAGTCAAGGTGCATTCATTCATCTGTGCAACATGCAATTAGGATATATTTAGAATAACAAATTCCCGTCTTGCATGAAAGGGTGTATTTGAGGACAATTCCGCTGCTTGCAGGAAGGAAGGGTGTGCATGGGTGGGTTTTTTTGGGGCGAAAGGGACACCTGAGCAGGCAGGTTGTTCCTTTCATGCTTGTTGCTCACTATATTCAAGTGGATTTAAAGTACCTAAAGGGGCTACAGGAAGGATGAGGAGGGACTCTATCAGGGATTGGAGCCGTAGGACAACGGGGAATGGTTGTAAACTGGAAGAGGGGAGATTTAGATGAGATATTAGGAAGAAATTCTTGATTGTGAGGGTGGTGAGACACTGGCCCAGGTTGGCCAGACAAGCTGTGGCTGCCCCATCCCTGGAGGTGTTCAAGGCCGGGTTGGATGGGGCTTTGAGCAACCTGGTCTAGTGGGAATTGGCCCTGCCCATGGCAGGGGGGTTGGAACGAGATGGTCTTTAAGGTCCCTTCTAACCTTAACCATTCTGTGATTTGCAAGTCCAGCTGCTGGTCTGGGAGCTTTACCTCTGCCCTCAAGAAGCAGGGGCTTGTAAAAGTGGGAGGTGATCTTTGCTTTTTAAATGCCGTCCCTGCTCCATTAACAGTGTATGCCAAGAGCTTCGTGATGGGACATTGGCAGATGAGGCTCTTGTCCTGCCCAGACGCTGAGTTACAGCGCTCTGCAGCCACACACGGGGGGGCGTTTAATGCTAGTACTTATTAGCTGCCTTCCATCTAGTGTCACTGTCACTTCCGCGTCTGCCGCCGATTGCCGAGGAATACATACAATTAAAAAATGAATTGAATCAGCATCTCCCTAGGACGGAGAGAAAGAAAAAGCAGCGCGTGTGCTGCTTCTCCCCTCTTGCTGGGCCTACTGCATCCCTTCGCCATCTGAATCTATTCCCCCAGCAGCTTTTAGTCTATCTTTACTGGTGCTGGAGCACAAATAAAGTATGTAACAAGAGTCTTTCAGGTCCATTAGAAACGCAGAGGGAAGCAGTCAATGTTAGCCAAAGGAAGGCAGCAAAGGATGAAACCGTCAGGGTTGAAGAAAAGCCATTTCCAGGCAGGGAAGGAGGTGCTAATTAAATTAAATTTGAGATTTCTGCCACTCATTCCTGAGCAAATCTGAAAAAAAACCCACAACCAACCAACCAACCAAATAAAAAAAACCCAAAAAACCAAACCAAACTTTAAAAGTGAAAATAATTTAAAAAATGAAACAACAAAGCAAAACAAAACAAAAATCCCCCCAAAAACCAGCTGGGGAGGAGGGGGGTTGCTGACTACACGATTTGCTGCAGTTATCCACGCGGCGCCTCTATGCGAGCGCCCGCCTTTCTGCGTCTGCCGGAGCCCTTTGGAGATGCCTTCCCTTTGATGCTGTGATTGATTCCCCCGAGGGACAGGCAAACGCTACCTGGGGAAGCAATTTATGATTATTTTTAGCTTTGCGAGCACCGAGGGGGGATTCCACGGGCAGGGCTCAGCCCTGCCAGCCTTAACCCCTCGCAGCCCACCTCGTCGTCGCGGGTTTGGTGGGAGGATGTCAAAGCCAGGGAAACGGGATATTTTTTATAAAGTTAGGGATCCTTATAGCTCACCCTCCTTGCGTAGGGCAGCCGTGATTTATGAGGAATCACAGCGTGTTTGTAGGCAGAGGTGCTGTCCTGGGATAGCACTTAGAGGCACTGGTGGAAAGCAGGGAGGACGGGGCATGGAGGAGATGTGCTCTTGTAGAGGGCAAATTGGTTAGAAAAACCAGGAGTTGAGGTTGGGAGTGGTGTTTGCACGGATGACAGTACCCAAAAACAACACCACCCCTCCCCCCTCCCCCCCAAAAAATAATCATTTTGGGTCTCGCAAACAAAACATTTCAAAATGTCACTGGATTTAAAATCCAGGAAAATATTCTGACTGGATTTCACTCTTTTGCCTCAACAGAATCAAAGTAGTCTTCTGTTTGCTTTTGAGCTTTCAGATTTATGGTGGATAGAAAGCAAATGTAAAGGAAAGGTTGCGGCGAAAGACTGTTTTAAACGTAAGAGTTTTGAATTAAAGACCAGGAAAAAAAAAAAAATGGGACGAATTGGCATCTTCATAGAAATACATTGGTGCTTCCCCATTTGCAAAACCAGGATTGAATGACAAAAAAAAAAAAAGCGCTTTCTGCAGAGCATCTCGTCCATCCCTAATGATGAGATGAGGGGAGAGGGAGCCAGAAC
>VFFE01009221.1:2317353-2327468 GCA_008921705.1 Burhinus oedicnemus | reverse complement strand
ATTAAAGACCAGGAAAAAAAAAAAAATGGGACGAATTGGCATCTTCATAGAAATACATTGGTGCTTCCCCATTTGCAAAACCAGGATTGAATGACAAAAAAAAAAAAAGCGCTTTCTGCAGAGCATCTCGTCCATCCCTAATGATGAGATGAGGGGAGAGGGAGCCAGAACTCCTGGGTGCTTTTCCAAACTCTGGGAAAAGCTTGGGCCAGAGCTTTTGGATGGGCTTTTGAGTTCTCGGCAGCCAACGGACAGGATTCCCCATTGCCTGCTGCGATGCAGGAACATGGGGAGGAGCGGTGTGTGTGCACGGACCAGGCTGGCAGGGGAGATGCCCAACTCCAGCCCCCCCTTACCCCGCACCGCTTCGCTGCACCCTCCCAAAGCAACCCCTCCGCTCTGTTTCTCCTCCGGATGGACTTTTCCCATCCTCCGGGGTTAGCCTTTGTGGCGGCGAGCCCACTCACGGTGCAAGCTGGTGTGCTCTAATTGGCAGGGAATCAGTCCTGAAATGTCATGGGAAGATTTATATCGCAGCGCAGCCTCTCCGGGCGCTAATTGTGTCATAGGCCCTTGGATAATGGCTCCTGGAAAAAATAATCCCAAGCTTTCCTGTGCTCTCTTCCTTCCCTCTCCTGCCTTTTCTTCCCCCCGCCCCCCTCTTTTTCATTCTGCAAAGTCTTGGTGGATCCTGGAGGGCTGAGAGGCTTTGGGAGGGGTGAGGTCCAATGATGTCTGTTGCCCGCCGTGTAGGTAATTCTGTCCACAGCAAGAAGTAGGAGTGGGTTTAGTAGAAGCAAGGAATAATAGGAAATATCATTGCGGATGTGACTTAGGGATGGGATGCAGCTTTGCAGTGTTGCTGGCACGGAAGGACTTCTGGATGGCTTAGAAACGCAGCTGCAGGGGGAACTTCTGTGGGGCATGGAGATTTGCAGCCCTGGCAAGGGGAGAAACCTCGAATTTCCTCCCCCCAAGAAAGAGCAAACCTGCGTTAGCCCCCAGAGTGGCAGCGGGTTATGGGAAGGAGCCACCCCTGATGGTTTTGTTTGAGCCAGTCCCGCCTAGCCAGCCTGATTTTGGTAGTATTGAGCAAGGTAGCCCTGATGGAGGTCGCTGTGTGTAATCGATGATATGTTTTTGTCAAACAGGACAAGCTTTTTCCTTCCCCAACTGAAACAACAATATTGATCTTCTTGGTCAGTTACATAGAGACCATCTGCATTAATCTGATTTAATGGGGATTTAGCTGGCACGGGAGTGAACCTGTTACTGTTCTAATCTCATTTCAGCAACACACCGCTGCTTTTTTTAATACTGTTTTCCTACCCCGCTCCTCCCATCTCTGCTGTCCCAGTCTATTTGGATCAGACTTTTCCTGGCCGGTTCTTTACTTGGTTTTGCAGATTTTCCCCACTGGGCATGCTCCCCAGCAGCTCAGCCATCGGAACCTCCCACAGTGCTCCCAGCAGCCCCTAAACCCTTCTGCTTTTAGGCTTGCATCCCCAAATTCGGACCACGTCTGCTTATTTCTCCCTCATTTACACAAGGTCTGGTGGCATCCTCGGGTGCTGCCGCACAAAGAGGAGATGCAGGCAGCTTCTGTGGCGTATAAGCCCTGCACTGCCGACCTCTCCCGCGCCCAGCCCTTTCCCAGGAGCTGCTGGGGACCACATGGTGAGGTCCACGAATTCAAACCTCTGCTGCTGTGCCTGCGGAGGTGAGGGTGAGCTGGGAGAGCTTTCATTGTGGCTGCAGCACCAGATTGCCTGCTTATTGGTGCTGCGGCGGAGCCGGTGGGTTTTCTCACCTCCAGATGGTGAATACTATGAAAAGTACATGAGTATCAGGGGAGGGAAGATCAAACACCATATTTTTGGCGCTTCTGCCGGAGGCTGGGGAGTTGCTAGGACTGAGCAGCGAGAGGCAAATTAAAACCTTGCATTAATTCCATTAACTATGATCATCTTCTCACCAGGGATGAATTTAACCGCTCACCATTAGTATTATTCTAGACAAAAAACTTGCATCAAGATGCCCACGCAACATTAACTCGACCCCATAGCGGAGATGCGTTGTGATCCAGCCTGTGATCCTCGAGCCTTCCCCATCTTGCTTTGACTGCGTGATGAACCCACGGGCCCTCTATCCCTTCTCCTGCTGCCTCCTCAGGCGGGTGAGCGAGGAAGGTGTTAAACGGCAACGTGCGGCACCAGTGTAATTTGCGAAGCCACTGGCTCTGCTGTCACTGCGGCGCCAGCTGTGCCATTGGTGCCCAAACAGCTGGACTGCTGCGCTCATGGCAGGCAGGGCTGCTCTCCTTGATCTTGCTGTTGGAACCAAGTGCAGATGCATCATAAACACTAGTTTCTGTTTCAAAGTTGGCGGCGGGTGGGTCTTTGCTGAGCTTGATTTGTGTGCTAGGGGAGGCTGGTACGTTGAATACGTGCCGAGACCTGCTTTCTGCTGTGGTCTGAGCTCTTTGTTCAGTCCTGTTCCTCTGGAGGGGTGAACAGGACTACTGCTTATTCCAACGTTCATCTGTAAGGTAGAGCTAGGCTTTTCCCACCTTGCAAAGCCACCAAGGAGGCAACCCAGAGGATGCATCCACCCAAGGGCTGCAGAGGTCCCCAGACATGCTCTTCTTTGACCTTCTTTGACCTTCTCTGAGCCAGGAGGTACCATGTGGTTGGGGTTTCTGACCCCACCAGGGCTGATCCGTGCTCAAAACATCATGCAGTGCTGTGCCTGGTGCTCACCTGCCCCTCGGCATTCGTCTGAGCTCCCGTGGCAGGTCCTTGGATGGAGCATCTTCTCCTTGTTGGGTTCAGTTTTGTTTTAATCCTTGTTTTCCCAGTTGACCTGGAAACACTGCAGAGGAGAGTGATGGGAGGAGGGAGAGCCAGGCGACCTGGTGGTTCCCATGCATAGGGCGGCTGTGGGAGCATCTCGTGCTGCACCATGGGGACAGCCCGGAGGGTTGTCCATAGCCCTGGTTATGGGGCTGGGAGGTGATCTGCAACTTCTAGCAATTGGGGAGCCTCTGCAAGGACAGCTTCAACCGATGGGTAGGGGAGGAGACAGAGAGGTGCAAAATCAGCCAGGCAAGAGCCAGCAAAGGAGAAATGGCTCAGAGGGAGCTTCCTCCTGGTTTTACTGTGGGGTAGCAATGTTTCTCTTGTTGAACCAGGAGAAATTGCTACCTCTTCTTTTTTTCACCCCTTCTGGCCATCTCCGATGTCCCCCTTGTCTATCCACCTTGCCCACGTGTGCTCTGTGTGCAGCGGGGGCTTGTTTCGGGTTCCCCTTTCTTGTTGTGGAGGGCTGGTGGAGCACGTTTCTGGTCCATCCCACCCCAGGCTGGACGTAAACCTCCTCAGATCCACCTGGGGTCTTTCCTGTCCCCTCTGGGTTGTCTCGAAGCTGTCACCGCTTGCTGCACAGCCCATGCAAAGCCTAACTCGGCTCTGTCACCGGGTCCTTGCTGCCTGGGGGGGCTTGTTGTCATGGCAAGGTCAAAAGCCAGGTCCCCTTCTTTGGCTTTATATTCATTCTTTGGCTCTGAGGTGGGACAGGCAACAGGAGAGGAGCGGGATGGGGCTGGCAGCACAAAGATCAGCAGGTTTTGGGGTTTTGTTTTCTTTTTTTTTCTTTTTTTCTATTTTTTTTTGGCTCCATGCCCCATGGCTTTGGGGTCAGAGGTAGCTTGGCGCTGCTGGGCGAGGTGGCTTTTTGCAGCGGGGGGGGCACTGGCGAGTTACAAGGCTGTGGCGGGTAATTTTTTTCCTTCTCTTTTGCATGGATTATGCTTGCTCTCTGCTTGGCCTTTTCAGCAGGGAGAGCAGTTTGGATACACATTACCTACACAGCGAAGTGTGCTCTAATTGGCCAAGAATTGGTCCCAAAATGTCAGGGAAAGATTTATTTCCCAGTGCAGCCTCTCCAGGTACTAATTTTTCTATGGGCCGCCAGATAATGGCTCCAGTGCACAATAGCTCAGAGTCCCTAATCAGGATACAGAGCTGTAATTGGGTTGAAGGGATTTGAAATCATTAAAGCCACATTCAAGGGGAATAAAAAAAAAGGAACCCCCACCTTTCTTTTCTCCCCCCAACCCCCCAAGACAGAGTGACTGTGTTTAATGAGCAGCTCCTGGCATATCACTTATGATATTCTGGTAATTGTGTCGGCAGCAGAGCAGCCCAAGAGGAGGTTACTGAGCATCCAGAAGTGTTGAAAGTCTCAGATCCTGCCATTTTGGTGGGTTTTCTGGTCTGGCACCCAGCCCTGCATCGCTGGTGGATGCAGTGAGCCCGACTGTGCATCTCAAAGTCCCTCATTACTGCTGGATTGGGGTGTCCTCCAGCCTTGGGTGCAGAGTGAGGTCAGGGTTCTTGTCCCCATTTTATGGGTGGTTCTGGGTCAACACTGGTGTTTTGGTGTGGGCCCGTTGGTGAGATTGGTGAGAACTGGTAAAAATCAGGGGTTTTGCAGCAGTTGAAGAACGGCCGGTAGGAAGCTGAGCAAAAATCTCCTATGCTGGGCAGAGCAAAATTGTGTGGTTTTCTTGGCTTTTTCCCTGCTTTGTGCTTGTACTCGTTGAATTTCCTCCTTTTCACATCACACCATTTCTCCAGTGTTTTGAGACCTTTTGAATTCCAGATCTGTCCCTCCAAAGCCCTTGCAAACCCACCGGCTGGGTGTCACCCAGCCCTTGTAAAACGTGCGTCGTCCATGAGAGTTGGTGAAGACGGGGACTGCTGCTGGCGCCTGGCAGAGCCCAGCCTGATGTGTCCCGCTTTGACAGCACGCTGCTGAGAGCTGTCTTGGCTTGCGGCGGAGATGGTGTCAGAATATAAATGCAAAACCAAGAAGTTTTGCTTGGGTCAAATGAAAACATTTTGCTTGACCCTGGGGGATTTTATTTTTTTTTTTTTTTATCCCTGGGACTTTTTTTTTAATTTTTTTTTCCCCTTCCATTTGTTCTTCCACCAAACCTGCGTTAGTGACACAACTCTGCTGGAAATGCAACGGCTTTTGTCTTTTGAGCAGCCCTGCTGAGCTGCCGCTGAATTAACGCCGTTATCTGGCGCCCTACAACTTCAGGTATTAATTTCCCCTAAGCCACGCGTGGTACACCGCTCAACTCCTCTACAAGGGTCATGGGGAAGGTGACGTCAAAAGCCTCACCGATGGTGGGGAAAATATGATGTCCAGGTTTAATTGGCAATGATTGTTTTGTCTTCTGTACAAAAGCAGCAAATCCCCAGAAGCTGGTCAGGAGCACAGCTGTTTATGGCGAACAGAAGCTGCTGCTTATCTCCTTGTAGCAACCTGTCTCCAGGAGATCACGGCTTAATTAACTCGCATGTTATCGAGAGTGAAATTGTACAGACATTGTTAAAAAAAAATTAAAAAATAAAAAAAATAAAAAATGAGAAGAGATAAAGTGGGAAGGAAGGAGGTGACCTGGGAGCCAAGTGGAGTGAACTCTATAGAGAGCCAAGGCACGTTGCCGATGGTGGCTGCTGTCGGTGATGGATGAGCCCAGGCAGGGGAGAGCGATTCCCCGGCCCAAGGCGTGGTGCGGGGATGCAGAGCAGTGATGGGCTTGCCCAAAAATGCATGCGAGGTTTTTCCACCAGCGAGGGTTTGCATCTGAGCTCCGTTCCCTAGTTCGGGAACTGCAGTGCATGGCTGACAGCTTAGAGCCTCCCGAGCACATCAGAGACTGTCTCACCTCGTCCAGGCTGTTCGAAGGACAAGCATGCTGTGGTGCTCATCCTGGCCTCTTTACCTCATTAATTTGGAGGTGGACAACAACCCTCAGCCTGCCGTTTCCTCGAATAGGTCAGTTATTTCTGTTTGACCGCTATGCCTAGACCCAGTGGCCGCTTGCAGTCAGCAGGAGCGGAGAACCAAGTCCTTCCCGGAGCTGCTTCGCACTGGGCAAAGCCGAGCCCTGGCTTTTAGATCCAAAACTTGTTTAAAAAGAGCTGGGTCAGCCAGCCTTCTCCCTGGCTTCCGCAAGCTTTCTATCAGTCCTGAGCATGGGGGAGGTTGGCCGTGCTCTTTCTCCCAGGTGATTCACCCCAAAACTGGCCTTGTACCTTGCCACAGGCAGGAGAAGAGCTTGGCTCTAAGCCTTGCCCCGGGGCTGCTTGCCCAGTGCCGGTGCATTCAAGCCGACAGCATCCATCGCCCCCATCACCACCACCACCGGGGCGAGGGTTGGAGAGCAAACCCCGCTCCTGCCCGGCACCGTGGGGCATGGCTGCGGTGTGCGCATCTTCCCAGGGATGTCATGAGAGGTGTTGGTGGAGGAAATGGTGAAGTAGCGTTGCGGCGAGGGCGGCAGAGTCGCTTAAGAGAGAGCGTGCAGAGGGAAATTTGACAACCTTTCCTATTCGGCACTCAGAGTGCTCCGCAGATCAAAGCTGGAGAGACAATAATACATTTTGAACTAAGAACATTAATTTGTATCCAGGGCATTTTAATAAATAATTTAAAAAAAAAAAATCCAGTTCAGCCCTGTCATCTCAAGCCAATTCCATTTAATATCCATCCCTTCGACTGACAGATTTTTAGCACCGTAATTAGCATGTATGGCTCTTAAAAGCCTTTACCAGTATCTCAGACCTTCTCTGCATTACAGCATCTTCTCCCCCCTCCTCCCGGCCCCCTTTTTCGATATTGTTATTCCATTTGTAGTTGTTTATTGTGCCCGCTGAGACAGATTAAAGACAGGAAGGAGCCTGAGAGTTGTTCTGAGGGGCTCCCGCGCGGTACGGAGTGAGCACGGCGGAGCTCACGGAATCAAAACCCGGAGCCTTGCTTTTCAAACCATGCGTCTGAAGAGCGGAGGTGGTTTCTGAAGCGTTTCATTGTTGCTTTGTTGGGTCTTTTTTGTTTGATTTGGTTTTTTTTCTTTCGGTTGGGGGTTTGGTTTTTTTTTGGAAGGGGAAGAGGGAGGAGTGCGAAAGGTTTCTTTTTCCTTAATGAAAGCTGAGGTTCTTGTATAACCGCATAAGGCTGAGAGCTGGGGCTTAAAAGGAAAATAAGAGAGGTTATGAAATACTCAGTCGTATTGTAGGGTTTGGCAGCGCCAAGAAATATCCTCGTGTGTTATTGCATAGAACAAAGCTTTGCGTGCTCCATCCGAGGATGAAAGCGGGTCCAGCAGAAGACAACCACAGCACAGTCCCCTTATTTCCTCTTCTAAGTCTTTAAGTGGGATGTAAATTGTGTAGACCGCACGTGTGCTTAGATCTAAGTCTCCTTCCTCCAGCAGAAATTGCCGGTGAGCAGTGGAGACGTTTGCCAGTTCCCATTTGTGTGCGCGATCTGATAGACAGAAGGAGCGCGATTTTGTTTTCCTAAGCCGCCGGAGTGTGAGCGAGGGGGAACCAGACCTTGTCCAGAGAAACGGAGAAACCAAATGCTTTCTTCTAGTGATTTTGTTCCACTTCACTGTTGGCTAAGGACGGACCTGAAGCGAAATCCCAGCTCTGAACAAAAGCCTGAAAGCTGAACCCGCTCCCAGACTGCTGTTGCTGCTTATCTCAGCTGCTGTAGGAATCAAACCTGGAAACCTGTGTCTCTCCTCTCTCGCAGCACCTGACTTTTGGAGCGTAATTGCCCTGTCCTGCAGAGGTGTAAGCCTCGGGGGCATTCGTCCATCTCTAAAATTCGTGTTGGAAGACTAACACTTAATGCTTTGCAGCAAGCACTGTGTAACTAACAGTCTTTCCGGGTATCTGGGAGCGAGGCAGGCGTTATCCTTTCTGTTTTGCCAGGGGATGAAAATCAAAGTGAGGAGAGCCAGCGCCTGGCTTTCAGGCAGGGCAAACGCCAAGCCCTGTTTTCCCATTCAAGACATGCTCGTGCAGACCCACGTTGTGCGAGGAGCCAGTGGGGACGGCATTGGAGCCAGCCTGCTGCCTGCCTGCAGCGATTTGGGATGCTTGCCGACAAAGCACTCCCTTCTTGGCAGCGAGGATGTGGTGGGTCGGGGTGTTCAGGCTCCCAAAAATCCCTGGTAGACCCCCCCCAGCCCCTCCAGAAGGCACTCGTGAGTCAATGCACAAATACAGGCTGGGCAGAGAGTGGATGAAGAGCAGCCCTGAGGAGCGGGACTTGGGGGTGTTGGTGGATGAGAAGCTCAACATGAGCTGGCAACGTGCAGTGGCAGCCCAGAAAGCCACCCGCATCCTGGGCTGCATCCCCGGCAGCGTGGGCAGCAGGGCGAGGGAGGGGATTCTGCCCCTCTGCTCTGCTCTGGGGAGACCCCCCTGCAGTGCTGCCTCCAGCGCTGGGGCCTCAGCACAGGAGAGACATGGACCTGCTGGATCGGGGCCAGAGGAGGCCACCGAGGTGATGTGAGGGCTGGAGCCCCTCTGCTGTGAGGACAGGCTGAGAGAGTTGGGGGTGTTCAGCCTCAAGAAGAGAAGGCTCCGGGGAGATCTTAGAGCCCCTTCCAGTATCTGAAAGGGGCCTACAAGAAAGTTGGAGAGGGACTTTTGACAAGGGCATGTAGTAATAGGACAAGGGGTAATGGCTTCAAACTGAAAGAGGGGAGATTTAGATGAGATATTAGGAAGAAATTCTTGACTGTGAGGGTGGTGAGACACTAGCCCAAGTTGCCCAGAGAAGCTGTGGCTGCCCCACTCCTGGAGGTGTTCAAGGCCAGGTTGGATGGGGCTTGGAACAACCTGGTCTAGTGGGAGGTGTCGCTGCCCATGGCAATCTTTAAGGTCCCTTCCAACCTAAACCTTACTATGATTCTGTGATTAAAGCACAGCGCCATCTTCTCACTGCTTCAAAGCACAGCGGAGCCCACTTGGACTGCAAAGACCCAGCGCCCTGCTTGGCTCTGGGGCTGCCCGTACCTGATGCAATGCAAATTTGCAGAATCTAGAGCAAAGTGCTTGCTCCAACTCATCGTTCCTACTGTGGCACCTCAGCGGCAGATGCTTTGTGGAGGGGACGCTGCCCATCCCGGCTTTGACAGGATGACGGGCTTTGGCACCTTCCCTTTGCCAGCTTGGAGCTGGCCCACAGCACATCTGCCGGGTCCATGGGGGCTCACAATAAAGTTTAGAGCTTGTGCCTGGCTTATTGTTGGCACTTGCTGCTTCTTCTCGCTGCTCCGGCAGTATTTCTTGTCTCTGGCTCGTGGCTGGCTTGCAGCTGCAGCGTGCTAACCTTCACCCTGATGGGGGTAATTATTCTGCGAGCCCCAGAAGTTGGTGTAGAGTTAAAGCTGTGCTGCAATTTGCTTGCAGAGGGAGGTTGAAATCCTTTCCCCCCTCTCTGCTTTTCATGTTAGAGATGGCATTTAGTTGCTGGGTTTGGTGCCTGATTTGCAGGAGGCAGCTGCGGTTTCTTGTAGCCTTTTGTTTTCAGATTGCCTTTTTGGACATAAATACTAACATCCACCGAGGAATGATGGGCGAGCTCTTCTTTGTAAAGCCCCGCTTTCCTTTCTTTCTGCAGTCCCTGTGAAATGTCAAGCGCTCTTTTCCTGCATGTTAAGTGCACCCACTTACCCAGGTTCCTGGTATTTTGGGAGGAAATCCATTTACTCTCAGGTAGGCTGAGTAGGAGGCTGGATGCCCATTTCTTGCTGTTTGCTCTGTGCCGGTCTGGAGCCCTTGGAAAACTGGACTCTTAGACCAAGAAGGAATTATCTTCTATTGCAGATTGCAAAAAATTGGCAATTTCTGCTGCAGTAACCCAACAACCGGTTAGGAAAGTTGAACAGGACAAGGCAAGTTCAGGCTGTTCTGTAACGTCAAGGTGAGCAAGGCGATGGCATTTACAGTGGAGATATCCGGGACTCGGCATCTGGGATTAGTGTCAGCTCTCATGTGGCAAGCTAAATTAGGAATGCAGAGGCTGTCTCTGTTTAGGATACGGGGTTGTTAGGCGCTTCAGGTACTGTCATTCTTATTTAAGGATATATTTAAGGATTAACAGTAAGAAGTCCGGCATTAGCAGGAGAGAAATGAATGTTAGCGAGCTTAGGCTTGGAGGGCTTATTTTTGATCATCATCATGTGAGCTGCTTTAGGAGAGATGAGCTCCAAGATGGGGGGGAGAGATTCTTGTATTTTT
>VFFE01009221.1:2274102-2316476 GCA_008921705.1 Burhinus oedicnemus | reverse complement strand
CCTAATCAGGATACAGAGCTGTAATTGGGTTGAAGGGATTTGAAATCATTAAAGCCACATTCAAGGGGAATAAAAAAAAAGGAACCCCCACCTTTCTTTTCTCCCCCCCAACCCCCCAAGACAGAGTGACTGTGTTTAATGAGCAGCTCCTGGCATATCACTTATGATATTCTGGTAATTGTGTCGGCAGCAGAGCAGCCCAAGAGGAGGTTACTGAGCATCCAGAAGTGTTGAAAGTCTCAGATCCTGCCATTTTGGTGGGTTTTCTGGTCCAGTACCCAGGCCCTGCATCGCTGGTGGATGCAGTGAGCCCGACTCTGTGCATCTCAAGGTCCCTCATTACTGCTGGATTGGGGTGTCCTCCAGCCTTGGGTGCAGAGTGAGGTCAGGGTTCTTGTCCCCATTTTATGGGTGGTTCTGGGTCAACACTGGTGTTTTGGTGTGGGCCCGTTGGTGAAATTGGTGAGAACTGGTAAAAATCAGGGGTTCTGCAGCAGGTGAAGAATGGCCGGTAGGAAGCTGAGCAAAAGTCTCCTACGCTGGGCAGAGCAAAATTGTGTGGTTTTCTTGGCTTTTTCCCTGCTTTGTGCTTGTACTCGTTGAATTTCCTCCTTTTCACATCAGACCATTTCTCCAGTGTTTTGAGACCTTTTGAATTCCAGATCTGTCCCTCCAAAGCCCTTGCAAACCCACCGGCTGGGTGTCACCCAGCCCTTGTAAAATGTGCGTCGTCCATGAGAGTTGGTGAAGACGGGGACTGCTGCTGGCGCCTGGCAGAGCCCAGCCTGATGTGTCCCGCTTTGACAGCACGCTGCCGAGAGCTGTCTTGGCTCATGGCGGAGATGGTGTCAGAATATAAATGCAAAACCAAGAAGTTTTGCTTGGGTCAAATGAAAACATTTTGCTTGACCCTGCAGGATTTTATTTATTTATTTTTTTTATCCCTGGGACTTTTTTTATTTTTTTTTTTTCCCCTTCCATTTGTTCCTCCACCAAACCCACGTTAGTGACACAACTCTGCTGGAAATGCAACGGCTTTTGTCTTTTGAGCAGCCCTGCTGCACTGCCGTTGAATTAACGCCGTTATCTGGCGCACTACAACTTCAGGTATTAATTTCCCCTAAGCCGTGCGTGGTACACCGCTCGACTCCTCTGCAAGGATCATGGGGAAGGTGACGTCAAAAGCCTCACCGATGGTGGGGAAAATATGATGTCCAGGTTTAATTGGCAGTGATTGTTTTGTCTTCTGTACAAAAGCAGCAAATCCCCAGAAGCTGGTCAGGAGCACAGCTGTTTATGGTGAACAGAAGCTGCTGCTTATCTCCTTGTAGCAACCTGTCTCCAGGAGATCACGGCTTAATTAACTCATGTGTTATCGAGAGTGAAATTGTACAGACATTGTTAAAAAAAAATATTAAAAAATAAAAAAAATAAAAAATAAGAAGAGATAAAGTGGGAAGGAAGGAGGTGACCTGGGAGCCAAGCGGAGTGAACTCTATAGAAAGCCAAGGCACGTTACCGATGGTGGCTGCTGTCGGTGATGGATGAGCCCAGGCAGGGGAGAGTGATTCCCTGGCCCCAGGCGTGGTGCGGGGACGCAGAGCAGTGATGGGCTTGCCCAAAAATGCATGCGAGGTTTTTCCATCGGCGAGGGTTTGCATCTGAGCTCTGTTCCCTGGTTCGGGGACCGCAGTGCGTGGCTGGCAGCTGGAGCCTCCCGAGCACATCAGAGACTGTCTCACCTCGTCCAGGCTGTTTGAAGGACAAGCATGCTGTGGTGCTCATCCTGGCCTCTTTACCTCATTAATTTGGAGGTGGACAACACCCCTCAGCCTGCCGTTTCCTCGAATAGATCAGTTATTTTCTGTCTGACCGCTATGCCTAGACCCAGCGGCCGCTTGCGGTCAGCGGGAGCAGAGAACCAAGTCCTTCCCAGAGCTGCTTCGCACTGGGCAAAGCCGAGCCCTGGCTTTTAGATCCAAAACTTGTTTAAAAAGAGCTGGATCAGCCAGCCTTCTCCCTGGCTTCCGCAAGCTTTCTATCAGTCCCGAGCGTGGGGGAGGTTGGCCGTGCTCTTTCTCCCAGGTGATTTACCCCAAAACTGGCCTTGCATCTTGCCACAGGCAGGAGATGAGCTTGGCTCTAAACCTGGCCCCGGGGCTGCTTGCCCGGTGCCGGTGCATTCAAGCCAGCAGCATCCATCCCCCCCATCACCACCACCACCGGGGCGAGGGTTGGAGAGCAAACCCCGTTCCTGCCCGGCACCGCGGGGCACGGCTGCGGCGTGCGCATCTTCCCGGGGATGTCATGAGAGGTGTTGGTGGAGGAAATGATGAAGTACTGTTGCGGCGAGGGCGGCAGAGTCGCTTAAGAGAGAGTGTGCGGAGGGAAATTTGACAACCTTTCCTATTCGGCGCTCAGAGTGCTCTGCAGATCAAAGCCGGAGAGACAATAATACATTTTGAACTAAGAACATTAATTTGTATCCAGGGCATTTTAATAAATAATTTAAAAAAAAAAAAATCCAGTTCAGCCCTGTCATCTCAAGCCAATTCCATTTAATATCCATCCCTTCGACTGACAGATTTTTAGCACCGTAATTAGCATGTATGGCTCTTAAAAGCCTTCGCCGGTATCTCAGGCCTTCTCTGCATTACGGCATCTTCTCCCCCCTCCTCCCGGCCCCCTTTTTCGATATTGTTATTCCATTTGTAGTTGTTTATTGTGCCCACTGAGACAGATTAAAGACAGGAAGGAGCCTGAGAGTTGTTCTGAGGGGCTCCCGCGTGGTACGGAGTGAGCACGGCGGAGCTCACGGAATCAAAACCCGGAGCCTCGCTTTTCAAACCATGCATCTGAAGAGCGGAGGTGGTTTCTGAAGCATTTCATTGTTGCTTTGTTGGGTCTTTGTTTGATTTGTTTTTTTTTCTTTCGGTTGGGGGTTTGGTTTTTTTTTGGAAGGGGAAGAGGGAGGAGTGCGAAAGGTTTCTTTTTCCTTAATGAAAGCTGAGGTTCTTGTATAACCACATAAGGCTGAGAGCTGGGGCTTAAAAGGAAAATAAGAGAGGTTATGAAATACTCGGTCATATTGTAGGGTTTGGCAGCGCCGAGAAATATCCTCGTGTGTTATTGCATAGAACAAAGCTTTGCGTGCTCCATCCGAGGATGAAAGCGGGTCCAGCAGAAGGCAACCACAGCACAGTCCCCTTATTTCCTCTTCTAAGTCTTTAAGTGGGATGTAAATTGTATAGACCGCACGTGTGCTTAGATCTAAGTCTCCTTCCTCCAGCAGAAATTGCCGGTGAGCAGTGGAGACGTTTGCCAGTTCCCATTTGTGTGCATGATCTGATAGACAGAAGGAGCGCGATTTTGTTTTCCTAAGCCGCCGGAGTGTGAGCAAGGGGGAAACAGACCTTGTCCAGAGAAACGGAGAAACCAAATGCTTTCTTCTAGTGATTTTGTTCCACTTCACTGTTGGCTAAGGACGGACCTGAAGCGAAATCCCAGCTCTGAACAAAAGCCTGAAAGCTGAACCCGCTCCCAGACTGCTGTTGCTGCTTACCTCAGCCGCCGTAGGAATCAAACCTGGAAACCTGTGTCTCTCCTCTGTCACAGCACCTGACTTTTGGAGTGTAATTGCCCTGTCCTGCAGAGGTGTAAGCCTCGGGGGCATTCGTCCATCTCTAAAATTCGTGTTGGAAGACTAACACTTAATGCTTTGCAGCAAGCACTGTGTAACTAAGTCTTTCCGGGTATCTGGGAGCGAGGCAGGCGTTATCCTTTCCGTTTTGCCAGGGGATGAAAATCAAAGCGAGGAGAGCCAGCGCCTGGCTTTCAGGCAGGGCAAACGCCAAGCCCTATTTTCCCATTCAAGACATGCTCGTGCAGAACCACGTTGTGCAAGGAGCCGGTGGGGACGGCGTTGGAGCCAGCCTGCTGCCTGCCTGCAGCGATTCGGGATGCTTGCCGACAAAGCACTCCCTTCTTGGCAGCGAGGACATGGTGGGTCGGGGTGTTCAGGCTCCCAAAAACCCCTGGTAGACCCCCCCCAGCCCCTCCAGAAGGCACTCGTGAGTCAATGCACAAATATAGGCTGGGCAGAGAGTGGATGGAGAGCAGCCCTGAGGAGAGGGACTTGGGGGTGTTGGTGGATGAGAAGCTCAACATGAGCCGGCAACGTGCACTGGCAGCCCAGAAAACCACCCGCATCCTGGGCTGCATCCCTGGCAGCGTGGGCAGCAGGGCGAGGGAGGGGATTCTGCCCCTCTGCTCTGCTCTGGGGAGACCCTCCTGCAGTGCTGCCTCCAGCGCTGGGGCCTCAGCACAGGAGAGACATAGACCTGCTGGATCGGGGCCAGAGGAGGCCACGGAGGTGATGCGAGGGCTGGAGCCCCTCTGCTGTGAGGACAGGCTGAGAGAGTTGGGGGTGTTCAGCCTGAAGAAGAGAAGCCTACGGGGAGATCTTAGAGCCCCTTCCAGTATCTGAAAGGGGCCTACAAGAAAGTTGGAGAGGGACTTTTGACAAGGGCATGTAGTAATAGGACGAGGAGTGATGGCTTCAAACTGGAAGAGGGGAGATTTAGATGAGATATTAGGAAGAAATTCTTGACTGTGAGGGTGGTGAGACACTGGCCCAAGTTGCCCAGAGAAGCTGTGGCTGTCCCATTCCTGGAGGTGTTCAAGGCCAGGTTGGATGGGGCTTGGAGCAACCTGGTCTAGTGGGAGGTGTCGCTGCCCATGGCAATCTTTAAGGTCCCTTCCAACCTAAACCTTACTGTGATTCTGTGATTAAAGCACAGTGCCATCTTCTCGCTGCTCCAAAGCACAGCCGAGCCAACTTGGACTGCAAAGACCCAGCGCCCTGCTCGGCTCTGGGGTTGCCCGTACCTGATGCAATGCAAATTTGCAGAATCTGGAGCAAAGTGCTTGCTCCAACTCATTGTTCCTACTGTGGCACCTCGGCGGCAGATGCTTTGCGGAGGGGACGCTGCCCATCCCGGCTTTGACAGGATGATGGGCTTTGGCACCTTCCCTTTGCCAGCTTGGAGCTGGCCCACAGCGCATCTGCCGGGTCCATGGGGGCTCGCAATAAAGTTTAGGGCTTGTGCCTGGCTTATTGTTGGCACTTGCCGCTTCTTCTCACTGCTCCGGCAGTATTTCTTGTCCCTGGCTCGTGGCTGGCTTGCAGCTGCAGCGTGCTAAGCTTCACCCTGATGGGGGTAATTATTCTGCGAGCCCCAGAAGTTGGTGTAGAGTTAAAGCTGTGCTGCAATTTGCTTGCAGAGGGAGGCTGAAATCCTTTCCCCCCTCTCTGCTTTTCATGTTAGAGATGGCATTTAGTTGCTGGGTTTGGTGCCTGATTTGCAGGAGGCAGCTGCGGTTTCTTGTAGCCTTTTGGTTTCAGATTGCCTTTTTGGACATAAGTACTAACATCCACCGAGGAATGATGGGCGAGCTCTTCTTTGTAAAGCCCCGCTTTCCTTTCTTTCTGCAGTCCCTGTGAAATGTCAAGCGCTCTTTTCCTGCGTGTTAAGTGCACCCACTTACCCAGGTTCCTGGTATTTTGGGAGGAAATCCATTTACTCGCAGGTAGGCTGAGTAGGAGGCTGGATGCCCATTTCTTGCTGTTTGCTCTGTGCCGGTCTGGAGCCCTTGGAAAACTGGACTCTTAGACCAAGAAGGAGTTATCTGCAATTGCAGATTGCAAAAAATTGGCGATTTTTGCTGCAGTAACCCAACAACCGGTTAGGAAAGTTGAACAGGACAAGGCATGTGGGAAGATTCTTGATGGAAAGTGAGCATCCTGTGATCACTCCAAGTCTCAATGATCTGTGTGTGGCCTGTAGTTAACTTATGTAAGTGTTGTACTGGAAAGGTTACTTGCGGTCAACACGGTAAGAGAGTAAACAAGAATGGAGGAGGAGGTTGCACTGAAGGCGGAACTTGAAGCAGGATGTAGGCGGACAGAGCATCCGCTTGGACTTGTACTTTGAGCCAATCAAGAGTAGCCTTAGGCGCGTGCTTAATGATGTAAACCAATCAGTAAGTTGTTGGCACGTTATCTCGAACAGCACAACGTATATTAACTGAGCTATCTGCGCAATAAAGCAGCATTAACCTGATCATATTGGTCGTTGTGTTGTGTCCGAGCCTTCTGCGTCAACAAAGGCAAGTTCAGGCTGTTCTGTAACGTCAAGGTGAGCAAGGCGATGGCATTTACAGTGGAGATATCCGGGACTCGGCATCTGGGATTAGTGTCAGCTCTCATGTGGCAAGCTAAATTAGGAATGCAGAGGCTGTCTCTGTTTAGGATACGGGGTTGTTAGGCGCTTCAGGTACTGTCATTCTTATTTAAGGATATATTTAAGGATTAACAGTAAGAAGTCCGGCATTAGCAGGAGAGAAATGAATGTTAGCGAGCTTAGGCTTGGAGGGCTTATTTTTGATCATCATCATGTGAGCTGCTTTAGGAGAGATGAGCTCCAAGATGGGGGGGAGAGATTCTTGTATTTTTGCAGGAGAAGAAAACCTTTTGCAAGTTTAAATAGAGATCAGAACTTAGCAACAATGACGGCTGCATGGGTAAAGCCGCGTAACTCCCCGAAGCTGGTGTCTTTGCCAGGCTGAGGATCAGGCTCACAGCATCCAGCCTATTTTTAGCCTTTTTTTTTTTCCTTTTCTTTTTTTTTGTTCTCTTGCAGAACATGCACGATCAAACAATGTCCACAGATTTCTTTGTTCTTTGAAATCATCCAGTGTTTTTAATTGGCAACCTTTCTGTTTCGCCTCGATCACAGTTGACTGCAAGTAGGTTACATTTGCTACGCGTGTTGTCGCAGGCACTTGGGCTGGCTTGGAGAAGTTCTCTCCCGATGCTGCTCCTTTCAACTGGGTGCAGGCACAAAGATTTCCTTGCTGGAAAACATTTTCTTATGTGTAAACTTCACATTTCGCTTTCCCTGGCTTGGGCTTTGATATCTGTTGCCCACGAGCCCTGGCACCGGTGGAAAGCTGTTGGAGATTCACAGCTCTTCACATCTCAAGATTAGAAGGGCTCCTCTGAAAAGAGAAATGGGCACAAAGAGAGTTTCTTTTGTGTGGTGAGTTTAGTCGGTTCTGATAGCTGAGCGGCAGAAAGAAGGAGGTCTCACCATGCTTTCACCTCTGCTTTAAGGAGTAGCTTAAAACGTTCTTCATGGGCTCCTGGCTGAAGTCTCCCCAATTCGTGTCTGGTTGGATTGTTTTTATATTATTATTTGTAAATATTAGAGTTGTTAAGCTGGTCCTTTGGGCTGAGTTTGGGTGTGCTGTGGGGTGTGCTACAGCCCTCTTTGTCTGAGCCCTGTGCAAAACCCTTGGTGGGGACCACGCAGCTCCGGTCCAGCATTCCTCGGGTGCAAGAGGAGAGGGTGGCCGGGCTGGAGGCAGGGGACAGAAGTCGAAAGGGTGCCCAATTTTGTGTTAAGAGCTGGTGCCGGCACTCATGGCCCGCCGGGTGGATGTGTCCACTGTTTAACCAAGCCAGACAACAAGTGAGTCTCCATTACTTATGCGCTTCGTGAAGCTGAAACAATTGCTATTATCCCACGTAATATTGCGTGACCTACATTTTTACTTGAAAGCCTCCAGCTAATAATTAGTTTGAATTTCGATTTATAAATAAACACATTCATATTCAAGTTTTTAAAAGAGGGGAAGAAAGCAATCCCCTCGATAGATGAAATCCCCACCTCTTCCTGCTGATCTCTACTTTCCTCCTCTTCCTCTGACTTTCGGGATGGGCAGGGAGGAAGGAGTGGATTTACTGGGCTGGGTGAAGGAGGAGGGTTTTGATGGAATGAGCCACCACTAGGTGTTTTCCTGGAAAACTGCAGGAGCCTCAGCGCTTGGGAGATTCGGGCCATCTGGATGAATAGGGTCAAGCTCCACATTGGCAACGATGAAGTGGCGTGGTGCAGCAAGGGCAGCTTGGCCTCGCCAAAGGAGCCGGGGAGAGCAGCAGATCGGTGTACAAAAGCACCCAGCAGAAGGCATGCCCCTTCCCTTCCCCAGCTCTCCCAGCACAGTCGGCATTGCCTCTACTTCTCCTCCTCCCCACCGTCCATCTGCCTGACCCAGCCGCTCGGCACAGCGGCATCCAAAGGTGCGGGAGGCAACGTTGGCTTTGGGTCAACACCTGGGACTTGGCATGCGTGCACATGCTGGGGATCGTTAGGCACCAAACGGGTCAGGTGTTAATTAGCAGGCGTGGGGAAGAGAGGATGGTGGCTTGTGGAGATGTGAGCTCTCCCGGAGAGGCAAGATGCAGCTGGGCTGCATCCCATGCGCACCTCCAAGAGATGGGTGTGTGTTCCTGGTGGAAAGCTCGGATGGGTGCTCACCATGCCAGTGACAGCAGCTTTCCCTGTAAGGTCTGTGGTGGTTGTAGCGCTGCAAACACCTCACAATCTGTCTTTCTCCCTGCAACTCAGGGCTTTCTGTTGCTGGAGGTGGAAAACGCAGAAAGCTGTCATGGTCATAATGCTTATACAAAATCCCGGTGTCCTGATTCAGTCATTCCTTGTCCAAGCTTCCCCCTGTATTTCAATTTGGCCTCTGGTCTCCTTTTTTCATGATGTGATATCGTGTGTGAAGGTCTGATGGGGTTTTGGGGATTGGTTTGTTTGGTTTTTTTTGCTTTTTAAGAGCAAGAGCGAAAACTGCTAGAGCTCCATCTCTGGGAGATGCATCCTTTGCCTGGACCAGGATGTCCCTTCCTACCCTGTACCTATCCGCACCCATCCCTCTCGCTCGTGCATTCAGCAGTGGTAGCCCGGCGCGGCCGTGGGTTGGATCATTGAGGTGGATTTTTATAGGCAGATCTCTCAACACAAGTGGCTGCACCTGGGATTTGATCCAAAGCTGATGGGGGGGGTGGAAAAAAAAAGCCTGCCCTTCTGCTTAGTACAAAAAATCCCCTAACACACCTAGCTGTACAGTGTGGCACTGTGTGGGTAATTGTCATTCCGCTCCGAGCTGATGATGTGTGTATGCCTTGAAGCAAGACAATTGCTAGCCTTTGTAATTTCCTTTATGGTGAAAAAAAAAAAAAAAATCCAATCAAACTTAATAGGGATAAGACCAATGGAGTTCTGTAGAAATTAGTGTGAAATCCTGTAGAAAAGGGTAGACTTTGAGGCGTCCCTGGTGGTGTCCCACGGGTGAGTTTTGCCGTGCCGTGGGAAGGGTTTCATTCTCCAGTTGCTTTGGTAGCACCTGCCCATAAGGTGTTATCCTAAGCGATGCCACTTCAGGTGCTATTTTTATTCAGGAAAATGTCAAATCCTTTCTCAGAACTTAGTGACTTGTTGTCTTGGTAATTTCTTGCAGAAACAAGATCTATAAAAATCCCCTGTTTTCTTGGCACTCGGCTTTTCTTGTCTATTTTGGATGTAAATATTACAAAAAATAAATGGGAGCCGTTTCAATAGGACACGAGCGGTATAATTTCTCCCCCAGACTGGCTTCTTGAGGCACAGATGTAAGCGGGGATGTAGCTGTGTACACTTATATTTATGATACTGGGCCAGCATCCTTTGAATAGGAGTCCTTGTACGCCGAGATCATATCTGTCCCCGTTCTTTCTTCATGCACTCTTTCCTAATCTAAAGCTCAGCTCTCTGGGAGCTGGAAAACCAGTGACGAGTGAGGTTATATTAATTTTGCATTGAGGGTGGTGGTGGGGGGACACCTACAACCTCCGGTCTTTGGTGGGGTTTTTTTTCCCCCCCTTGAAATTTCCGGCAAAGTTGACATTTTCAACAACAAATAATCACTTCGGGAATAACTAATTTCCAAACCTGAGCCATCGCGAGTCGTTTGCAAATGAAAAAGCAAAAATCATACGGTGCCTCTGATAACATTGAGATACTCTGCTCCTGCTTCCGCGCTTGGGGAGGTCGGGGTTGGTTCATGCAATATCTCAGCCAGCTCCAGAGAGGAGATTTCTGCTCCTGCCTGGGGGATTTCCCACAGAGGGTGGTGGGCTGTTCCCTGTCCCAGTAGGGTTGGAAGCTCCAGGCAGTCGTGGTGGCCGCTTTGGTGGTGATGGAGGAGGAAGAGCAGAGCCTTGCTCTGGCCATGATCAATGTCAATGTCTGCATCCATATGCTGGGTCTCCCCACGAGGTGCAAGAGGAGCCAGGTGCCTTCACGAAGACGGGGCTGGTTTTGGGGTGCTCACACTGCATTCAGGCTACCGGACTCAAATGCATTTTAAGCGTGATGCAAGGGAAAAAGCAAGGCAGGAGCTGCACGGCCCTTCTTGGGAGAGAGTGAGATGATGAGCAGTGTCTCTCCAATCGCAACAAGATCCCTGGAGTCTGAAGGAGCAAGGCTTGGGCACGAAAGCCAGAGCTGCCCTAATAAAACATTTACTGGGGTTTAGAGACCTGTTCGCTCCGACACGGCGCATACATATTAAATGATCAAAGTTTCCATGCCTTCGGAGGAGCCAGCTGCTAATCTAATGCAACCCTTGGGCTTTGCTCACCACTGAGTCTGTATGAAAGCAAACGGCGGCTCTGTTTTCCTATTTAAAAGATTTCCGAGCTAAGCCGGGTGGGTCACAGTTCAGGAAGCAATAGGATCTGGCCTCTTAAAGGCTTTGGCAAGGAGGGGCTTGGGAAAGGTGGGTTAGTGGTTGAGGGTGAATTGGTCTCCATCTCTCAAGCCCTGTCCGCCTCTGACTCTGCTGCAGGCTATCTCAGTGCTGCTGTGGTCTCTCCTCCTCCTCCTCCTCCTCTTATTCTTGCTCATCCCCTCCCTAAATTGCTCTGTCCCACATCCCGTTGCCCGATCCGCAAAGGGCTCCGCTGGCTTTTCAGATTCCAGCTTGAGTTGCAAAGTGCTGCCGGTTGGATTAAAACCAAAGCAAAGAGGGAAAAAAAAAAATAACCAAACCACCAAACCAAAAAACTCCAAACAATCCCACCCTCTTCAGATTTATAAACTGAGCACACTCCAGCTGGAAGGTGCCGAGGAGGAAAAGGAAAACACAAAGCCCCTGGGGTGCCGTTTTTCAAAGCAGTGCAGCCCTTTATTTGACTGTCTACACTTGTTTTAGCTATGCGGGGAAGCGAGCAGGTAAAAAGCCTGCTGGGGCTGCTCTTGCAGAGGCACTGGGCTCCCTCAGGCAGCTGCTGGTGCTGAGCCGGCTCAGCACCTCTGCAAACCACCAGCTATCCCCTTGTCTGCCGCTTTTTTGCAGGGCAAATGATTCTCACAGTGGTTTGGGACTGATGGGTTTGGCTTTCCACTCGGTTACAGCATCTTTTCTGCTTCTCTAGCATCTCCCGTGTCTTTCATGTAATTCCTTAACTAGTTTCCATTTACTGATGGTCCCTTTCTTTTAAGGTACTTGAATCTGTTTGATCATCAACAAATTTCTCTTTCTGTTCCTCTGATAAAAATTTAAATCTGGGCACTTTTTGAAGGCTTTCTCCCAACCCCTCCCCCCTTTCTCTTCCTCCTTCTGTGCTCGGTGGGGAATCAGCCCTTTTCTAGGAAAATAAAATAAATAAAAATTAGAGTTCAAAGTGTGACATCTCCTCTTAAAAAGAAGAGGAGGGCGAGGAGAAGGAGAGGAAAAAAACCAACCACCATACATTCTTACAGATGTGACATCAAAATGGGAAACTATAAAGGACGCGTTTTTCAAAGACTCCTACTGGGACTGAGTTGGTTCAGTGGGAAACGGGCAACCAAAGTCTCTCCTGGCACTTTGAAAGCATGTCCTCGAGCCAGCGCGACCCTGTTGTTTTAGCTGGAGCGCGGGTGCTTCTCCACCCGCCAAACACGTACTGCAGTCGGCTGTGTGGGGAGCGGAGGATGCTGCGGTGCCCTCTCCTCGCTGCGGAGGAGTGGGGTGGGTGGCTGGAGAAAAAGGGGGTGATGGGGACAGTCTTGGGAGATGAGGGTGAAATGGTGGAAGGAGGTTGGGGCCATGGGAGCCCACTCGGTGACAACTGTTCACCAGCACCTGCTGTGTCCTTGTGTCACCTTGGCATCTGCATCCATGTCTCCCAGCACAGAGGCATCTCCTTCCTTGCTTGCTGCAGAGGAGCTTTTGGGAAGCAAGCGCGATGGGAGACAGAGAAGGAAAAAAACCCATGGTGAGTCCATTAAGAAGGGACGCTGCCCAGGGCAGGACCACAGAGCTGTGGGATGTCAGCTCCTTGGTGATGGCCACCGTCATTCGATGTATGGGGTTGGGCAGCCAGAGCTACTGGCCCTATCAAGAGCTGCCTGTGGCTGGGGGCTGTGTTGAGGCAGGGCTCAGATGTAGGGTGACCTCTGGTTTCCCACCCAGCCTGGGAAATACACTGGGGAAAACACCCGTGGGTTCATCCTCGTGATGCCATGGAGCTACTGGAGCAGCGGTCCGGTCTGTGGGTCTGCTCTTCCAGCTGAGCAGCATCTGGGAAGTTCTGCGGGGTGGGAGATGTGTTAGCGGCACACTGTTCCCCAGGTAACTGCCTTTCCTCCCCTGAATCCTGATTATTTGGTATCTCGCCATACCCCGTGAGGCCCCGCGATGTATTTCATCCCATCCAAACTCAGCAGCGCCTTGGCAGAGAGCAGGTTCCCCTTTGGTAAGCGCTGCCTCCCAGCCCAGGAAGGGTGGTGGGTCAGTGCCTGGGCACAGTTGAGGCTGAGACACGGTGTTCGTGGGGAGGTGGAGGTCTCACCTGCCGCTCTGGGACCCATCAAACAAGCTGCGGTGGGGCTTGGAGCACCCATGATGTTCCCTAGGGGTCTCATCCAGCCCAGCCACTGTGCATAAAGGGTCTGATGTGCTGGTGGTATTGCTGTAGCTTCAGGTGGACACCTGCTTGGTGTTTCAGCTGGCTTCCTGGAGGCAAAGGCTGTTGGACTCAAGCAGCAGCAGTTGTATGTCATTAACAAAGGGATTTCCCAAATGCCTGTGAAACCTCTTGACTGGCCCAGTACGAAGGGAGCAGCATCATGGTGAAGCAGTCGTGTACGAAGTGAGGTCATCTCCAGGTTTGCATGCGTTCAAGGTCAGCAGAGCATCCCCTGCTGCAGGCAAAATACCTGTGGGCACAGAGACCAGCCCCGCACTATCCAAGCTGGGATTTTGTGTCTCTGTTTTCTAGGGAAACTCAAAGCGGTCAGGAAAAAAAGGACCAGTGCTAAGTCCCACAGCTCCTAGCATGCAAAAGCCTTCCTCCAGCTCTAGGCGGGTGGCTTGCCACGGAGCAGAAGGCTTTAGGAGGTTGAATGATATTTCAGACAATAGTTTCTCCTCTATCACTTCACCAGCTCCTGCAGCTTTCCTGAGTTATCCTCAGTGCAAACTCCTTCCCTCAAGATTTTCTCCAACACATTATTTCACCAACCATATCTCGTCACTTCCGTCGGTGCTCAGGGAGCATCCTGGCTGTCCGATGGGGGACAGGGATGTCTGGGGACACCCTGCTGCAGCCCAGGGCTGTGACACCCGAGTGCTTTCAGCAATGGCGTAGACAACTGCCCAATTCAATTTCTTTTGGGGAGGAGGAGCTGCAATTAATCTCTGCTTGTCTTTATTGCTTTTTGTTGTCTTCCTGGCTGCTAAACTACTTGTGTGGAGGGAAGGGTGTCCACTTAATGGTAGGGATCCTTGACTGGTGAGGAGGCACCAGGAAACCTTTTGCTTCTGAGATGCTCATCCAAATACTTGTCATTCAATGTGTCTCCAGTGGTAGTCCAGCACTCGGTGGGTGGCACGAAGAGGGAACTTTCTTGGTTTGCAGCTGATGCAGCTTGGACTGTGTGTGGGCTCGTGCCCAGCGACGTGCTGAAGTTTTGGGGCTCGTTGTTTCGCAGTGCATCGGTCCCTTGCTCCTGCTCCGTCTGCCTCTGCCTCACCTTGGATTAATTACAGTACAATGCAATATACATTTATATGGTGCCTGCACAAGTGTCTCAGGGCCCTTTGCAATCTGAAAAATCTAATTAAGGTGCAGCCTCCAACATGAATGCTTATCACCGAAATGTGTACAGCGAGACAGAGGCGGCATGCCTCCAACGGCTCAACCAGGAGCTGAATCCACACTCTCGTGGCATTATTAATTACTCAAAGCTTGGTGTCTGAGACACCAATCGATACCGCGGGCCTGGCTAGATAGCGAGCTTTAAGTGAGCATGAGGGAGCAGAAGATAACCATCAGCTAGAAACCCAGAGGAGCCTGTTCTTGGCCTGGGAGGAGGAGCCGCTTTGCGGAGAACATGAGCAGTAGCGGCACATGTTTACCAGAGCCTTTGATGCTGGAAGGTTATTTACTTGGTGCAGAAAGACATCAGTGATGTTAAATTTTGGGCCGGGGAAGGTCCTGCCTTCAGGACCAGGCTGGTGACGGGCGTAGCATTGTTCTTCAGGGTTTGCTTCAAAACTTATTTGGGCTTTTTAGTTGGTCTCACGAGTGGCACCAGCTGTTGGGAACGCCGGGAAGGGAGGGAGGGAGCATCACAAGTGAGACGAAAGCGTAAATAACCAGGGGAAAAGGAAAAGGAAATGTGAAGTGGCCCTTTAAATACAAGCCTCCAGAGCCTGGAGCCCAACTAGCATTCCCTCAAGTATTCAAATGAGATTGCAGCATCAGATTGGTATGCATTAGGCTGGTCTCAATGAAAATTAACATGTAATTGCTTCAAATGAAGTAAGTGAGGAGGTAATCTGTTCTTAAATTGGATTCGCAGGATTTTGTGGTACCATAATGCAGCTGTGAAATGAAATATATTTTAAGGATGATGTCCTCAAGGGGAGAGGGGAGGAAAGGGGGGCTCTGTACTGGGAAGGGTCCTTTCCCTCCCTCCCTCTCTTGTTTTTGGTCTCATTAGTGCCATTTTATAAATGGGGAGAGGGTATTGGTGCAAGTAAAATGGCTGGAGAAGGTCCCATTGCTTTTGGCTCCATCATGTTTCCTTCCTTGACGTCCCTCTTGCCCGTCCTCTCCCCCTACTTGGTTCTCCACTTTCCTTGTGGCATTAGTGTCCCCTCTGGGACCTTCTCTCATGATCATGTCCACATCCCATCGTGATGGGAGGTCATGAGATGGGGCGCTTGAGCTTTGTTCATATGGCAAGCAACCTTCTGGTTATGTGATGGGGCAAGATCTGGATATGTGGTGGCTTTTGAGTGTCTGTAAGAAGCTGTGTAGATTCTTGCTAGGGAGCTGGTTTCCGCGAGGAGTTAGATGTTGGAGCAAGAGGCACAGGTCACCTTGTTGTCTTGGCCACTTGTGAGCTTGGATGGGGAAGCCTCTTCTGTCAAAGGGGAAGGTCTTCTCCCCATCACCCTGGGACCTGTTGCGGACCTGCAGGGCTTGGGGATTCATCTCCAAAGGTTTGGGATGCTCTGCTCCTCCTATGTAGTCTTGTGTTGCCTGGACCACCTCTCTGTCTTAATTTTAAGGGTTTGCTTGTTGTCCTCTTTCTGTCCATCTCTGCCCATCTGCCAGTAGAAGCAATATGAGCTTGGGTGTTGCGATGAAATCGCAATTCAGAGCGTGAGGGAGAACTGATGTAAGAAGGTGACGTGGTAACCTGCAATTATTCTGAGACTACCAATATACAGGTAGTGTGTAGCAGAATATACTTGCTACAGGTAGATCCAGTTGGTCAACCACAGCCAGTAACAATGCAAGCTCTGCCAGTCTCCCCATTGCAGCCCTGCGTTGCAGTGTCCTGGGCTACCGGCGAGCTCTGCCAGTGCCTTGAAAACCTGATGCCTGATCTTCTGCTCTTCCCTGGGTTGATTTCCCTGTGTTTTCCCTGTCAGTGCCCTTCAGGCCTCTGTTTGCCGCACTTCTCGCTCCCGCTTGCCCTGTGCTCCTCCTGTCCCCTGTTGCCTCTTGACCCACAGCATCCTTTTGCAGCTGGCTCCTGCTCCCTCCTCACTCCTCTCCACAGCCCTGGCAGAGAGCGCTCACCCCTCACTGTTCCTGTTCTGTGCCTCAACTTCTAAGGAAAAAGCCACTTTAGTGATAATTTCCCACTTGTAATAAGTTAAGTGCATCACTTCCTTTCGAATACATTTTCAGTGCAGTTAAGCTCAGCAGTCCCTTGCCTATGTGCTTAGTTAACCGCGCTCCTTTGCAGACCGTTGGGGTGGATGGCATCGCTTTATTCCTGGGCCATTAGTGTCAATTGAGCAAAGCAGAACCAGGATTTATTCAGGGTGCACAGCTCGTAATTGAGCAAGTTCAGCACCGGGGAGCAGCGCTAACTGCTGGGAGTGCAGCCTGGAGGAACGTCCCTGCAGGGCTGGAGGAGGAGAGCGGGAGCTGCTGTGGCGGGGGTGAGAAGGATGGGGAGTTGGGGTGTCTTGAGCGGCTCAACCTGGGGTTTGCAGGTGGCAAAGGAGTGTTTTTCTAGAGAAAAGTGCAAGGCAAGGAGAGATCTCACCAGGTGTTTGGAGGCAGAGAGACTTCTCCACGCCACCTCAGATAAGGAGACCTTATTTTACAGGTTTTAAACTGCTCTGTAATGCCTGGGGGGAGAGGATGGGATCATTACGGAGTTATTATCTTCTTGCAGTGTTTCCCACACCTCCTTTTGAAGCCTCTCCAAACAGCATGCTCGGCAGCTGCCAGAGCCTGGACCTGCTCTGGGGTGCCTGCCCTGCAGAAGGCAGGACCCTGATGTAGGGTAACCCTGGAAGACGGCCAGGGAGAGGGTGACTTTTGCCTGGGGCTGTTTACCTGCTGGTATCCAGGAGCCCCCCAAACAATTACTTGGGCTTGAGGGAACATGAAAAAGGAGAAAATCAGGAGGAACAAAACATCCCTCGAGCTCAGTTCAGGATCCTGGCACTGCAGGAGCTCCCCGGCGGGGTGACATTTCATTAGTAAACCGGCCGTGTCCCCACACAGCTGCCTACAGGCGGTTTGGTGCTGGCGTCACCCCCCGCCCCTTCCCCAGTGCCATTAGCACTTTTGGAGGGCACCCAAGCAGATGGGGCAGGAGCACGCTCGGGTGCCCTACCATGGGGTCAGCTGCAGGAGTGGGGAGCCCAGGTTAGGGACATATTTCCTCAACACATGGTCTCGGAGCGGCTGCCCTCATTGATGTTTTGTGGCACGCTCCGAAATGCCGAGATGGAAGATGCTATAGACGTGCAGAGCCCTGTTGTTAGCAGAGACAATAGGAGGATAAATAGAAAGGCTGGATGAGCCGAGCACGGGAGCAAGGGACTTGGAAAGGTGCTAGTGCGCTGCTGCATTGCAGAGAGATAAAGACTTTTCCAGACGAGCCATCCCTGCCTGCTGCATTGAGACCTGCCTGCTTTGCATCGGTCCTTGGTGCCGGCGCGGGGGTCTCCGGGGAGCGACGGGGTGTTGGGTGCAGGCAGGGATGCTTGCGGGACTCGTGGCTGCTCCGTACCCTGCCTTGTGCTCAGTCACCAGGCTGCTAAGTGGGAGCTCCGGCTCTTTTTGCAGCTCTTCCTTCCTCCCCGGTCCGGTTTCCTCCTGTTTCCTTGGCATTTGCCAATAAACTCAGCTAAGGCAGCGTACTGGGAGTTGTTTGCAGCTCTGCAAATCCCGGGCAATGAACCAAGGTGGATCTTTTCGAGCCGGGTATATTATTATTAATGTAATTAGTGCGACTCATTTGCATGTATAAACTTTCACTTGAGGAGATCAGGTGCTTTACAAACATGCGTTCACTCGCCCTCCCCAGCAAGGAGGTGCCAAATATCTTTAAAGCCTTACAGAGGACAGAGATGAAGGGCAGGGACCTCCGAGGAACTTGCTACCGGTTGCAGCATGAGCCAGTGGGAAAGGCAGGACCTCCTGGTCCAGAACCCCAACTTCCCTCTGCAACCACTGAGATCAAACTCTTTCTGGGCAGGGAAGAGAGGAGGGAAGCACAAAGGGTTTTTATTTTCCACCTCTGAGCACTGCTTTTGACCAGCTCAGCGTGATTTTGTGGAGGCACTGGGGCGGCTGCTGATCTGAGGGCACCACCTCAGCCCGCAGCCTTTGGAGGTGCTCTGGCTGCTGTGGGGGGAACTGGAGGTGGGTGCCAGCCCCAGCGGGGTCCCCCCTTTTCCTGCCAGACCCCGCTGCTGAGTTAATCATTCGGTCAGCTCCTGCCTGGTGGGTGGCAGGCTCCCCGTGCAGGGGATTTCTCAGCCCTGACAGCCATGCTGTGCTGTGAAGAAGTCCTCGGGCTACGTCCTTGGTGGTGTCCCATCAGGGTGAGCTCAAGGGATGCCCTGCAGTTGAAGGCAGGGATGGCTGGGGTGGTCCTGGGGTGCAGGTGAGGATAGACATGCCAAGAACTCCACCACTGTGTCAACCCCGCAGGCATGCAGACCCCAGTGGGGGTGAGGCTTGAGCCCCTGTTAGAGCCACCTGGGTAGGCAGTTGGGGCTTTCAGCAGGCCAGGACCAAAGTTATGGAACATTTTAATCCCGTAGTCCATCTTCCACTGTGAATGTCCCCTGCATGGACCTGTGTCCTGCATGGGTTTGCACGTCCAGCCTAGTCATCCAAGCTTGACGGACTGAGAATGGGTGTCATAGAATGATAGAATGGTTTAGGTTGGAAGGTACCTTAATGACCATCTAGTTCCAACCCCTCTGCCCTGGGCAGGGACAGGGTGTCCCTGCTGCAGCCCCGCTTGTGGTGTGTGGAGGGGTTAGTGGATGGGATTATTGCCGGAGGTGCACATGCCATGTGCCACATGTGTTGATGAGCACGCATGCTCTTGGTACGTGCTGTGTGTGTTGCGTGCACACAACGCCCGTCAAAAACGCAGTATGTCCATGCTGGCCTTTTCTGTCGGGTTGGTGCTAGGTGTGTAGGATAGCATTGCATGTTGGTGAGCAGACAGTGCTGCAGTGAGTGTGTGTAAGTGTACGCAGTCTGTATGTGAAGGGAAAAGCGAGCAGATGCTGTAAATCCTGCTGAAGAAGGGCTGCACTGGTAGAAATTGCTAGTGCATGACTTAACCCAAAACAGCAAAGACTACTGAGCGGGAAACCGGACTGGGTTGTGGCAACGAGGGTTTTGGCTTAATATTTATTAGTAAAAAGCTTCCACACCACCTTTTCCATGATAACCACACCTCCGGCTGTCCATGGTGTGTGCATCCCAGCCTTAGGGGCTCATGGGCAGTATGTGTCCCACAGAGCACGGGACAATCTGACCTCGGCTTTCCCTTCACTCAGGAATTGATGGCCAAACTTCTGTTGCCACCAGCGCATAAATATCCTAGGAAAGTCTATGAGAGCTGTGGGACTGAGCCTGAAAAGGATTGAGTTGTTCACAGCCCAGCCTTTAATTAATCCTAATAAATAACAATAAAATGTGATAATCACAGAAATAAATCTACAATGTGAAGCTCCTGCCTCTGGCGGCGGTCTAGTTTAGTTGATCATTTATAGCGTGGCTGATGGTGCAAAGGCTGGAAAGGTGCTGCCTTGGGACATGAGATGCTGGGGACAAGGCAGGGCCAGAGCAGCTTGTCTCTTTGCCCAGTCTCGATGGGAGGTTTTTGTACCCAGTTTTAAGCTAAACCCCAAGCTGATTCCTCCAAACTCATTTCCAGCTTGGTCTAGCCTTGTAGCAGAGACAAAACACTGCTGGTGTGGAAGGGATTCCTTCAAAATCCAGAGATGTCTGGGAAACGCTGAGTTAGATGGGGAAGAAAACGAAAAGACGTCAAGGGATGCTTGATGGTGGGTTGGTGCTGTGGTGCAAGGCATGTGAAACTCCATCAGGAGGCCTGGATTTGGGAAGCGAGTTTCTCTAGGGTGGGCACGCAGTGGAAACTAGGTGATGGTGGAAGAAGCAGCGAGCCCAAGGGGGTGTCAAGTGCAGAGGGGAGGTCAGCTTGGTCACAGCCCCAGGTTGCTGGGGTGAGCCAGGCTTAGTCCTGTCCCTGCCTCCCTGCGATGGAGCTTGTACCCTGATAATTGCAATAAAAGCACCAACCAGGTTGGTGATTTTGCTGAGCTCTTTTCAGTTCTAATTAACATTATTCATTTCTTGTGTGTCCTGCTGGGTTGAGACAATCTGTACTCTCCAGTCCAGCCCTCTGGAACACCAGCGATCTGCAGAAGAGGCAACAAAAAAGTGTTGTGCCAATTACTACACTTCAGTAATTAAAAAACTCCTTCCCCCCACTGCTGGGCCACCTCCTCTCCCGTCATTTTCTGTGTGCAAACTCGTGAAAGAAAAAAGGGAAATTCAGGAGGGCATGTCATTGCTGGCTTGTGCCATCTGTGTCTGCGCAGAAGCTACAGGGGGGTACCGGGGGGGCTGTATGAAGCATGGGCAGGATCAGTGGTCAGGGCGCTCAGCTTTGGCACCCTGTTGCTTATTTATTCCTGATGCTTGATTGCAGCAGCTGCAGTTTGGTCGTGGGCTCGCTGGGAGCAGGTCTGTGTCTGCGAAGCAGCCTAGTCCCCTCTGGCCAGGGCTGTTTTGTCCCCACCGAGGGCTTTGTTGGTATTTTCAGCCTTGTTCATCCTTGCACTTGTGCCTTGTGCAGGCACCTGATGGCCATGCTTCCCCTCTTCCATTTTTCATCTCCAGGGGCTGTCCCTGCAGCTGGGCGGGCTGTTAGCTGCACCCATGGGCCCCTTGCGTGGGGTTCGGAGATGGCGGGCATGAGGACTTTGTCTGTATGAGCTCAGCCCCTCCATCTGCGGGGATGCTGACTGGTTTGGGGGAGGGCGGCCAATCCTAACGGACCAGTTGGCTTGTAGAGGGTGGACAGCAAAGCCAAAGAGCTTTGGCTGCAGGAGATGCTAAAGGGTCTGGAAGGGGCAGCCTCAGCCTGTATCTGTGTCCCCTTTGGATCCGGCCGGCATTGTTGCCCAAGGAGTGTGGGACAAGGGCACAAACAGGCAGGGAAGATGCACACGCTCAGCTCTCACCGTTGGTCAGTGCATGCAACTGTCTTAAAATGCCCAAACTCCATCACTCGTGGTCATTTTGAGGTGCTCTCAGTGGCAGCAGGGGGCAGAGGGTCTGGTCCAGCATGAGGAGCTGCATCTCTCAGCAAACCATTACTGCCTACCCCCAGGATGACGCAGCAGTGGTTTGGTAGCAGCGTTTCCACCTCCCGGAGAAAAAACCCTGAGGCTTGGGACTCTGGCTTTAGAGGCAAAGAAACGGCAGAGAGAGGGAGCAGGATCATCTCCTCCTTATGCTAACAGTTGGCAGTTTTTCATCTTCCTGGAGAAGAAGGCCTTACCTTCTGAGCAGGAACATAACAAGGATTAAGGATGTTGAGAGAGAAAATTACCTCATCTGTGCTTAATTATTTTTACATCTTCTTTTTGGAGGCAAGCACTCTTTTCCGGCACCCTGGGGACCTCTCTCTCCCCTCCCTCCATTGGCAGATCGTGGGAGAGAGGCAGGGCGAGAACCTCCAGCAAGGTGGAAGGAAGCATCTCGGGGCTTTGCACCTTGCCAGGAGTGGGGTGGGAAGCAGGAAGGCTGCAGGCTCAGCGGTGGCTTTGCTCTCCAACTGTGCTTGGAGCCTGGCTTCCCTGCCAAAGCCAAAGTCTTTCTGCTCGGCTGCCTGCATGCCAGAGAGGAGGGCTTCCCATCCCTTCATTGGGAGAGAGGAGCTGCTGGAGGACGGAAGGGGGAGCAGATGGAGGGGCTGGAAGAGCATCGGGTCACTGTGGTGAGCCTCGGCCATGGGGACCCCAACCGGCGCTTGCATGAGGAGGAGCGGAGTTGGCACGGTGGTTGGAAGGAGCTTGGATAGGAGCGTGAACCACCATCCCCTAAATACCACAGTGTATCCAGAGGTCAAAGTGGGTCTTTCCTAGGACCTGTTTCTGCACTTTATTTTATATATATAACTATATATATAGGTTTGGGAGCTTTAAGAGGCAGGGAAGAAAATAAAATAACTTTAAGCCTGCCGATCCCAGGGACAGAGAAGCGTGTCTAGGTGATAAGAAGAGATTGTGACTGGGTGCTGTGAAGGGCGAAAGCACTTATTTCACTGTTGCCTCATGCGTTACCTGAGCCCCGTTGCTTTTCAAAAGCACTTAAATGCCCATATGATAGAGGGAATGCTTGGATTACACACTGTCTGGCTCCATTATTATCCAGGGATCTCCAAGCTGATGCATTTCACAAAAAAACTGGCGCGGAGGAGGAGAGAAGAAATATATATTTTTAGTTCAGCCTGCTTACAGGTCCTCAGGGATAATCCCCACAGAAGGGACCGGTCGAGGAAATTCAAACCACGTTCTGGCTTCTCATCACCCAGTCCTTCTGCGTGACACAGCTTTGGCAGTGAGGGTGGACACCCCCGTGTTGGTGCAGAAGTGCTGCTCGCTGCAACCGCAGGAGCCTATTTCACGGCATTGCGATGAGCAGGCCAGAGCCAAGCGCCAAATATCCACCTGCATTTTATTCAAACCCCATAGGTCTAAGCTGCCAGCAGAGTTGAAGTCTAGAGTACAATATACTAAAAACCGTCCTCCGGGAAGAAATGGCAAGTTTTGTTCAACTTGAGCAACTCAGCAGCTCAACTTTCAGGTTTTTCTCAAGCTGTAATGCAGCTGAGAGCAACAGCCAAGTTCTTGGTGTTCAGCCCAGGCTGAATCTATTGCTTTTTTTATGTAGATAATAAAAATCTGCTCACATTTAATTTATTATTATCGTAATATCATTATGGAACAGCAGTAAAGTTGTTTAATTTATCGCATGTTTTTCACACCAGAGAGGGAGGATGGTGCAGTAGCTTGGGTACTTGCCTAGCAAATCAGCAGGGGAGTTCTGGGCTGCAGACTACCCATCTTGCCTTGGGCACATCATCTCATGGGGATCTGTCATCCGTAACCTCCAAATGATGTGCGGTGAGGCTGAGTGGGTTATTTAGGCTTCTCCTGTATCACTGGGGCCAAAGAGATACCTCCAAAAAGAGACTGGATGAAATGAGACAGCTTGTCCCCAGGTGGGGACCTGTGTCTTCGCTGGCATCGGTAGCGGATATAGGAAGGGAAGGAGCCCACCGGCGAGGAGACAGACGGACAGAGGCAGGGAGAGAGGCTGTAGATGCTGCATGAATGTCAGTGAGGAATTGAGCTGTCTTGCTTTGATTATTACTACTTACTCAGTGGCTCTGCCCAAGAAACAATCCCTAAAGTGTCAGGATAAGTACCTGACGGACCGCATGCTGCAGATATATTCATCCTTGCCGTTAAATCCCCTGCTACCGCCGTCCAGCATGTATAGCCCATTAAGCCCCTTGCATTCCTTGAGGTTACCCCATGCAAGACCTCCCAGAGGCTGCTGCGCTCTTTTTTGGTGCCTCCAAAGTTAATTTGCATCCCAGCCACTGCACAAGTAATGAAGTAGATTGGGGAGAATATAAACAGTGGCTCTGAGGCTGAGTGGTTTTATGCAGGGACATTATCCTCCGTTGCCGGCATCCAGCAAAGCGCGGCTAAGTCCTCACGGCTCCATAATCCCAAACTCGCTCGGAGAGAAGCAGGGTTGTAGCTGGCTTGGGGGGCTGCGGGTTTCTGCTGCCTAGGGAAAGGCTTGGACAGCAAGGCCTGTGTTCTTCACCTATCTGGAGACGATTGGTGGACATGAGGGGTTCAAACCTTGCTTGGGGACCTGGGGAACAGAGGGTTAGGGGGCTGGCAGAGACCTTTGGGAGGAGCAAGACTGGCTCCCGCTAACGTGGACAGGAAAATAATCTCCTTCAGGAGCAAAGGCTCTTCTAGGTTTGAGCCGTATTATCTTCTGGGGGGGGCTCAGTGTCTTAATGAGGCTGGATAATAGAAGCTTTCTACCTCCAGAACATCACTCGATAAGCGAAATGCTTAGCTGGGGTGAGGGGCAGGAAGCGAGAGAGATGCAGCGATGCAGATGATGGGTAGGGAAGGAAGAGCTGACAGAGGGGACAAATGGTTGGAAGCTCAAGGTTTCTCTTTAGAGGTGTGTCAGAGCTGACTTTCTCCTGAGATAAATTTTCCTCACTCCTTTATGAAGCAGAGCGAGCTGCTTTCCCATCTCTGCTTTGCATGTCTTTGCCTGGCTGCAGGGCTATGAAGGTCTGCGGAGAGAAGGAGAAGTGATGGGTTTGGGCAGGAGGTAGCAACCCACGTCCCCTCCAAAAAAGTGTGGTTTGGACTCAGGACAGTGGTTTTGGCTCGGCTCTGGTTCTCTCTGAGTTTGCAAAGGAGCAAATGGGAACATGGAGGTGAAAGGTCCTTTGGTGACTGGTGCTGGGTGGCTCTGACCTCTCTGCATCTGAGATCATTGTGAAGCTCTTGAGCAAATCTCTGGAGCCATCAGTTTAGATGGATGTCGGTGCCCTGAGTACCACACATAAAGTGCTGACATTGTCCTCTTTGGACACTGAAAGCACTTGGTCTCTGAAACTGCTGCTGGCAGCAAAGCTAAAAATAGTGCCAAGAGGACCAGGAGGGGCTGGGGAACGTTGGGGCAGAGTGCCCGAGAGCAGCACGCTGATGGATCACCTCTCTGCCTCTCCCCAGGTGCTCTGTGGATAACCGAGTGACCCGAGTGGCCTGGCTGAACCGCAGCAGCATCCTCTATGCCGGCAATGACAAGTGGTGCTTGGACCCTCGGGTGGTGCTCTTGGCCAACACCAAAACCCAGTACAGCATCCAGATCCAAGACGTGGATGTGTACGATGAGGGCCCCTACACCTGCTCCGTGCAGACAGACAATCACCCCAAGACATCGCGTGTCCATCTCATCGTGCAAGGTAAGAAGAAGGGGATTCGTAGAGGGGTTGGGCTTGGCGCTTTGATTTCTCTTCAACCCTTTTGCCCTGGGGTCTTCTCCTCCCGTTGCTGCTCTGTTGAGCGCTTAAGACAACTTGGTGCAAACGTAGAGGCTGATCAGTGGGCTTGGAGAGTCCCAGTGAAGCTGGGCAATGCATTTATCCAACTTGCCTGGAGTAGTCATGGGGCTCCGATACAGGCAGCTCTGCCTCCCGCAGTAGTCGCTAGCGAACCCGTGTTGCTGTTTGTTGTTGTTGTATTTTGATGGGGTTTTTTTTGTTTTCCATGCTGGAGGCAATGCTTGAAGTAAAACTTGTGTTGGGGGGAAAAAAGAGAGAGCTGGCAGATTTGTGTACTTTGCGGGGGTGTGTGTATGCCTAGCAACAATATGTGTTTGTGTGTTGAAACTCTGTAGTTCTGCGACGAGGAGGAAGGCTAGCATGGGGTGGTGGAGCACCTAGCAGTGGCCAAGTGCGCCTCACCGAGGCTGCACAGTGTGCAGGGTTGCGTACATGCGCTCTTCAGCAAGCGTGCAGGCATGCATGGGCTCTCAAGAGGGGACGTACAAGCACGGCCACACGTGATGGTCAAGCAGATGGATGTTCACTCAAGAGAGCTCCTGTGTCTGTGCTGCAAGACGTGCGCTGGGCGAGGGGGAGCCTGCGTGGTGGGACATACGGGGGCCCGCTGCGCTCTTAGGGAGGCAGCCTCGGGCAAGATTAATAGAAAATTTCTAATCCCTTCATATCAACCTTTTTTTTCCTCCTTCTTCTTCTGTGATTTGGCCAGGCGCCCTCTTAGCATGACACACCAGCTTGAGTATTGGAATCTCGTCTCGGGCTAATTTTCGAATGCTGATGGGGGTATTGATTTGGAAACAAGCTGGGTTAAAAAGGCATTGGTCTTGTACACAGAGTCGGGTTGAGCTAATCCGCCGTCGATATGCCAGGCCTAGGCATTATTGACAGCCTAATGAATAGAAGGGGGGGGGGGGAACCCAAACCCAGGCCTTTAGTTTCCCCCCTCCCTCCCTTTCTGTTTTCTTTTTCCTCTTCAAGCAATCAAGCAAACTAAACAGAGCCAGACTTTCTCCATCTCCATTAACCGCAGAGAAAAAGCGGATGCATTGCTGGCCTGGGTCCTTGCTGTTTATCTTGCAATCTGTTATTACCTGCCTGAGTTTCTTAAGCCAAAGTCGATCACCCGCAAGTTCTGAAGTCGCTATCAGGTGCTGGGGTGATGCAGGACGATTTCTATCTGTTCTCTTCTGATTCCCGTTTCCTGACCTAAATTTCCCGTATCGCCAGACATGCGGGTCCATCCCTCCTGTGTCTTGCTGTATCATTAGGAAGAGATGTTTGGGTACTGGAGGAAAAGGTCATATCTTAACTCCTTGTAGTGGTACAGTTAAGTACTGGAGGATTCAGCGATGGGCTCAGTCCTATAATGTGGTGAACAGCCTCACTGCTACCGACGGAAATACCAGCTCTCAGGAGCGGGACCCCTAATCCCAAGGGTTTACCCAGCCCTTTCTCGGATGGAAGGTGGTAAAAGCGTAATACGCAGCAACGTGCTGGAGCAGGACATGAAAGTGAATATCATGTCCAATTAAAGGGAGGCCTGTCTTAATGACCCCCATTAAAATTTGGCTGGGGTGCCAGGAAAATGCCTTGGAAAACGGGCCCAATAAACAGGCGAGCTGGGTTAATCCTGTCCTAAAAGACGTTCAGCTTGTGGGAAGCAGCGCTTACCCCTCTCTCCCCGGAAAGCAGGGTGTCCAAGCGCCAGATTTCAGGGATGTGCCAGGTTCAGCACATGGCTTTGGGGCCTCTTGCCCCTTCCAGCAGCCTGATAGAAAGGGAGAAGCAATGAGAGGAGATGGAAAAGGGGGGGAAAACCCTTTTAAACAGGGTTAGTCCAGGTGCAGCCAGAAAGAGGGTTGCTCTAAGCAGGTCTTGACTTTCCCCTTGCTGCACCAGGAAAGGGCCTGGGGGCACAGCTCTGAAGGCAGGAGCACTCCAGCCTCTGAGGATGCAATTAAATCGTGCCCCAGGGCAGGCTGCACTCTCCAAAGGGACTGGCCACAGGAAGCAAGGAGCTCTTCCCCTTCCAGCCGTGATTTCAGCAGCCTGCAGCTCCCCCAGGCAGGCGTGATGGGTGCCTATCAGCCAGGGTCCAGGCACCCGCAGCCCACACCGTGCATCTCTCCTTCTCCCCAAATTTAGGGGATATCGCTGGGAAACGGTCATGGATGGAGGGAGTGAGGAGCTGGGGCATCCCTGATGTCTGCCAAGGGCTGCTGGAGCAAGTGGTACTGGGAGGGAGCAGAGCAAAAAACAGATGAGGGGTATAGGGGCGGGAGAAGGAGCTTCCTTGAGGGTATGAAGGTTAGGGGTGGCCCCCCAAGGCAGAGGGAGAGAATCAGCTAGAAACCACCAGGAACCAAGGATGTCCACGCTGCAGCAAGGGAAATGCTGCACATTTATTTCTAGGTTGAATGTCTGTCTTGATGGCTGAGATCCCAAAATAGGTGGGTAGAAGACACCTCAAGAACTAATTTAGCCTGTCCCCCTGCAATGAGGCAGTGACATCGCTGGCAAACACATGTGAAAGCTATTCTTGAAAATCTTTAACAAAGCAGGTTCTTCAGTCTCCCTAGACGATCTATTCTACTGCTTCACTACCTTTATAATTAGAAAATGTATAACTAATATCTAACTTAAACCTTCTTTGTTGCAAATGAAGTGGAGTTTTTCCTCAGCCTATTCCCAGCGGACGTGGGGAACAATTGATCAGTGTCCTCTTTGTAACAACCTTTAGCTTTTGGGAAGGTTGTTATCATGTTGCCCCTTAGCCACCTTCTTTCTGAAACGATGCAAGCCCCGTTTCTTCCACCTTTCCTCGTCGGTCAGGCTTTCAGAAACACTTGTCAGTCTTGAAATCCTGCTAGAAAAGGCAAAAGGTGATTGCTGCCGATCCAGGAATAGCAGATCGGTGCATGTCTCCTTCCCGCTGCCTCTGTGCTAATATGGGACAAATGAGGCCGGGAACAAGACAACAGACCCTTGGCATTAAATGCATCAAAGTTCAGACCTGCTATTTCGGGCAGTGCTTTAAATGGGGTCAGGCTCAGCGTAGGTGATGCCAAGTTGATGTGAGCCAACAACATAGCTGCAAAAGGGACAAGGAGGTTCTTTGCACTTGCATCTCCCCAGGAAAGAAGGTCCCAGGCCTCAAATGAACAGCTTGGGGAGCGCCCATGTCATCTGCAGTGTCTGGAAGCTGGTCCCTGCCTGTCCCGCTCCCTCAGCCCTCATTTCTTCTTGGAAGCAGTTGTCCTAAGACCAGACTAAGCACAGGGAAGCAGCACTTCCCATGTTTGGAGGAGTTTGCTTTGGGTGTACAAGAAAGGTCCTTGTGGCACCTACAAGAAAGCTGGAGAGGGACTTTTTACAAGGGCATGTAGTCATAGGATGAGGAGTAATGGCTTCAAACTGTAAGAGGAGAGGTTTAGATTAGATCTCAGGAAGAAATTCTTGGCTGTGAGGGTGGTGAGACACTGGCCCAGGTTGCCCCAAGAAGCTGTGGCTGCCCCATCCCTGGAGGTGTTCAAGGCCAGATTGGACGGGACTTTGAGCAACCTGGTCTGGTGGGAGGTGTCCTTGCCCATGGCAGGGGGGTTGGAACGAGATGGTCTTTCAGATCCCTTCCAGCCTAAAACGTTCTATGATTCTATGACCCGTGGGAAGAGCGAGGTGTTTCTGGGTGAAAATCCCAAAGAGAAGCCTGACTTGCAATAGGCAAGCTCGGAACTTGGAGGGCGGCAGAAACCCAGGGTGAGAAAGGCTTGACCTCTGAGGAGCGGTGCTTTCCTCTCCCGCTCTGGTTTCCTTAGCAAGTCCCACTTCATGCCCCTGCAGCAGCATCTCAGGCACAGCCTCCCCCTTCTCCCCGCTCCCGGCAGGGCACTTCAGCTCTTTAAGCTGTTCTGCGGGTTCCTGGCTTTAAAAGAGAGAGGGGAGGGAGGAGGAGGAGGACGGCGTCTGGAAAGCTCTTATTTGTATTGATAATAAGCCGTCTCCAATGCGCGCCTGCAAAACACTCCCACTGCCTTGTAAGATGCATTAAGGAAAGTTGGCCTTATCTCGGCGTGGGAAATGGACTTGGGGAAGGAGGCACGGTGCCTGCCGGAGTTTAATCTCACTTAGGCACACAAATTTGCATGATAGAAAATGGTGGAGTTTTAGTGCTTAGAACGAAAGAAAGAAAGAAGTTAAAAGAAAAAAAATAAAAAAAGGCAGGCAACTGGGGGATATTAGCGCTTTCACGCTTCTTTATCAGTTTCCCTGGCCCTATCTGGCTCTTTCTGTTGTCACTGGAGCAACTAATCACCCCTCCCCTTTTGTTTGGTGTAAATGAGTTTTCCCACTCTTTCCCGGGCCTGGGTTAATCTGCAAATCCTTGCCTTTGTTTGGGAGCTAATTACCTGCTCTCCGGAGTCAGGGGGCTGCGGGCGCAGGTGGCACGGGGCTGTCCCGGTGGCAGGGGGCAGACATGGTGTGTCAGTGGCACCAGGGCCGCCCCACGAGCGTTGCTGCCAAGGTGTGCACCGGCGAGATAAAGCCACCGGTGGGGCTGCGGCACCCGAACCGGCTTTGTTTCAAGAGCCGAACTCTGCCCAATTAATTTTCCTTTGATGCCGTAAGCCCCTTTGACTCGCGGGAGAATAAGGGTAACTTCTTGTGGCCACTTTTCTGCCTTGTACCGGGGTGTACGGGAAACACCCGCACTGACGAGGAAGGATCAGTCCCTGCAGTCATCGTCACTCTTGTCCAAAGGCCTCAACGTGTCTGGAAGGCAGAGTAGATAGGAATGCATTGCTTGCGCCTGTTTTTTGTTTTTGCCAGAGATGCTCGGAGCCTTCCTGCCCAGGAGCCTTGGCACCGCCGCTGGAGCCAGGAGGGCTGAGCCTGCCAAAGCCACGGGTGCTGGGATTGAGGAGGGGCCAGAGGGATACGCCCAGGGCTGTTTGGTAACTCAGTGGCAGTGAGGGTGTGTAGACAATGGCCGTGGGCTGAAGTTCAACGCTAGGTAGGATGCTTCCCAGCAGGGACTACAAGAGCTGCTGCTGGCATGGGTTTTTCTGGTGTGTCCACACTTTTTCCCCCCGTGAGGGCAGCTGTCCTTTCTAGAAGGAAAAGCAGGTTTAGAAAATGCCTTCTGAAAGGCATGCGGAAAGCTGGGAGAGGCTCCCCAAAGTGGTGGAGGGGAGGAAACCAACGGCACGAAATAAAAATCCTCCCTCGCTTCACCCGCACTCTCAGCTCCTTTGACTGATGCGTTCCTTTCCCGTCTCTCTTTTGTTGCTAATCACCGTCCGTCCATCAAAGCGTCTTTTCCTTTTGTATCGGGGCTGTTGTCGAGGACTGAAGGTCTCCCACGCACTCTCGCACACGTCCTAGTTGTTGGCTTTGCATCCCCATTTTGCTCTGCCCCCCAGGAGCATCCCCTCCTCTCTGCTGCTCCCGCATCCATCACTGCCCCCAGATTTCTCCATCTCCCTCCCAGGGTTATACCAGCCCTCACTTCTCCATGGGGGCCCGTCAACACAGTGGGTGGGTTTAACTGGTGGCGTGGCCATGTACCCGGCGTGCGGCTGGCCAGGTTTCCCTCCGGCCTTCCCCAAGTCACTTGACCTCTTGGCAAATCAATTTAACATCTGTGAGGCAGAGATAATAATTGTCACCTCCTTCACAGGGGGGTTGATGAGGATTAATTCATTAATGTCGACAGAGGTCTTTGAAGATGGAGCGCGCTATCTGAGAGCTAAATGTTATTATTAATTAGCAATTATATCATGGGGCAGGAGGGGGGGAAAGCAGAGACTCCAGATCCCATACTGGAAGTGCTTGCTCTGGGCAGCTTTGGGCTGCCCCAGTTATGTGCCCGCCCTGCTGCTGAAGGGAGCCAGGGATGCTGTGTCCCGCCGGTGCTGTGTCCCACCGGTGCTGTGGCTCATCCCCCTACCCGGAGCATGTGGGTGAGCCCCACTGGTGCAGAGTGGGAGGGTTGGGGAGGTGAAGAGCCCTCAACCGCTGTTCTCATTAGAAGGAGAGCAAGTTGGTAACAGAGAAGTAGTGATGAAGAGAAGGCATCCTCCCTGCTGGCCTGGCACCCCTGCAATGCTAGCAGGCCAGGCGCCGCCAGACCCATGGAAGGATGTATTCTGTTCCCAAGGAGAAAGAATTGGCAGGAGAATGGAGTGAGGGGAAGGAAGAGCTGGTGATTCATAGGACATACAGACCGTTCTCATTTCCTTCGTGTTTTTCTTTTTTGCATACACCGAGGCTGTGGTGAATTTCTCTTGTTTTTCTCCCCCCCGGTAAACTGCTAATGCTGTAATCCTCTGTGTTTCGAGGTTGCCTGAAGCAGCGCTGACACGAGCCCTTTGCGGTTCCCACCAGCTGCCCTGCGCCCTGGTGCTGGGAGGGTATAACGATGGCGGTGGGGCCATTTCCACCTCTGACACCCCCATGGCTCTGCCGTTTCTCTCCTCCCCAGGTGTAGCTGTGTGCGCTGTTGTGGCGGCATGGCGAGCTTGGTGTAACTCTCTTTGCCGCTCCTTCGGAGATCAGCGGAGTGGCAGGGGTTGCCCTCCGATCACCCCCCCCTTCTAGAAGACAAGAGCCTACTCCTCTTTGAGCCTTTCTGAGCCTGCGAGCTCCCAGTGTTCCCGTTCACCCCTCCTCTCCAAAGGCTTTCAGGGAGAGGTCACCCACCTCATCCGGAGCCATTCAACAGCGGCTCCGCTAATCCCTTCTGCCGAGCGGGTGAAAACGGGAGGCCAGCAGCACGCTGCGCCGGCGGCTCTCTCTGAGCAGGGCTAGAGGAGAGGACTCGGGTTGTCTGCAGGTCTCCAGCTCACCCCCTGCACAGCGGTCCCCTTCCTCCCCCAAGAGCTTGGCTAGCCAGAGGGGGTGGCACGGCAGCACCCGTGCCGCCAGGATGCACATCAGGCATCGCCCTACCGCCACCTGGGCTTTCCGAAGTACCTTCGTTGGGCGTGATGAAGCCGGTGGTGGTTTAATGAGGTCACTGCAGTTTAATGTTACTGCAGTAGTCTCTTTTGTTTTACTACATTAAAATATTTGTGGTGGAACGTTTGGACCACTGTAATGCGATAGCGCTACCTTAATGTTACCGTTACCATGGTAATGCTAATGGTGGCTCAATAACATTATTGCAATTTAATCTTACGACAATAAAATTAAGGGTAGAACCGCGAGACCTCAACAATGTAATGTTACTACAGTAACAGCATTGTTATCGTAATCGCAGGAGCAGAGTCAACTCGTTGTAGTGCAATATTGGTACCGGCGCTTTGTTGTTACTATAGTAACACGGAGCATCCGCTGAAAGTCGCGGCAGGGGATCAACGGGAGGAGACGTCGGCAGTGTGCCGGTACTACAGCTACCCCAGGGTTGTCAGCACAGGAAGGTCATGCCGGTATAAAGTCACCTTATTTGCCTAATTCCATAATTGTGGTGTTTTTATGGGGGCCTTTCCTCTTCTCCCTCCGTTGCCGGAGCTCTTCGGAGCGGGGCCGTTGTTTTAGCGGCAGTAACTCTGCAGGGAAGGATTTAAAGCGCTGCCTCCATCTAGTTCCAGATCCTTCTGCCTGGCGTTTTATAGCATGTGGCTGTTATACAGCGATAACGTTTTATATTTATATGTCATCTTTCATCGTGAAGGATCCCAGCGCAAGCTACAAATTATTGCTGCTCTGCAGGGGCAGGCAGGCAACCCGGCGCACACTGCGTGCAAGTTTTATCCAAGGGCACTGGAGCTGGCTTTGCTGCTCCAGAGAGATGCCTACCTGCACAAGCCAGAGTCTCCTTTGTCCTGAGGTTTTATCCCAAAACCCCAAACTTTGTGTGTCCCGAGCTGTGCGCCCTGTGCAGCACCCACCGTTGCCCGGGTGGGCAACGGGGAAAACTTGTGCCCCCCCAATGTCCCAGCTAGCAGCACAGCTTGTATCAGGGTTGGAAAGGCTTAGTGCTGGCGGAGACGGGGAGGATTGCCGCTGCAAAAGGCATTTATCGTTGCAAGGGAGGCTCTACCAAGCTCAGCGTCGGGCACCAGTGTTAGGTGCAGCCCCAGATGTGGGAGAGATTCGGGTATGGCTCAAGCAAGTCGTGTCCTGGCTGCGGGATTGAAGGGCTGGGAGCGTCTGTTCCCCAGGCTCGCTCCTTCAGCCTGGTTTTGGGGGCGGGGGGGCTCACCCCAAATGGGACGAATGCTACGAGGCCACACATCAGTGTCGGCAGGTCGCCGTTGCTTTTGCGCGAGAGGCGCAGGTGACATCTCTGTGCCGTGGGCTCGCTGCAGTTTTCTCCAGCCTCCAGGGGAGGGAGGCAGAGCTGCCGATCTGTCCCCAGCATCCTGGCTGCATCCTTGCCGCATCCCTTGTCCTGTCCCGGGCCCAGCACACCCAGGGATGCGCGCTTGCCATGCCACCGCGTCTGCCAGCCCCGTTTGATGCCCCGGTTGCTCTCCTGCACCCTTGAACTACCCTTGAACCACCTCCTCTTCTGCTTGGCAGGCAGGGCTTTATCCTCCACTTTGAGCCCCCATGCTCCCTCCCAGCTTGTCAGGAGATCTCTATCCCTTGACAGCTCTTCTCGGTGCACTGGGTACTGGAACTTGGGTGCACTGCCTGCATTTCGCAAACCCAGCCTCCAGCCCTAGCATAAATCTGGGCCTGTTCAGTGAGGCAGCTGCTCGGCTCCCCTCGTGCATCAGCATTTGATCTCACTCCATGGGTATTTGGACTCTGACCACCGCAGTAATTCCTTGTTTGTCCTTTAATAAAAGACCCGTGAGCCCCCTTGACATCGGAGCTGGAATCGGTGGGACCTGGGGCGTCCTGCGTGCCAGCTCTTCGTGGCAATCTGGTACTGCATCCATTCTGCCAAATCGACTCCTCGGGGAGTTACATGTTTGAAAACACGAGCGGCGGCTCATCTCCCATTCAGTGTTTTTCTCCATCATTTGCTTTATTAAATATTGATTTTCTGTTGCATTATTAAACCTTAAGTCCCGAGCATAAATTCAGAGTTGATACTTTAATCTGGCTCTTCTTTTTTGGCCTTTCGAGCTGATTTTTCCGGCCAGTCCCCCCGGAGGTGAGTCCAGAAGCAAAAGCCTGTTGCAGAGGCTCAGGAAGTTGGAGAGCAGGAGCAGGGGGGCTCTGCCCAAGGGACTTTGGTGATTTGATGCAACCTTTGTCATCCAAGGTGGTGTCCGGGGGGATCCTGGCTGGCAATCCTGCACAGACCATGGGTGAAAGGAAGTTGGGGAGGCATCAGCCAAGCTTTTCAGGGCAGTTTGTGTGTTATTGGCTGGGAGAAGGATATAGCCCTCTCTTTTTGTCATAGCGTGGAGAGGTTGCAGTCTGAAAGGGGAGTTTAGTCTGGAGCTAGTGCGTGGGCAGAGCGGTGAAGCATCCCTCCACGTGCCCCGCTCTGTTTGCTCCCTAGGGTTTTTTGCTGTCTTGCTCTGCCAAAATTACCGTGCTAGGGAGCAGTGCTCTCTGCCAGGGAAGGAAGCCACAGATGGCGATGTCTTGTCCTAAATGCATCTCCTGAAACGCAGCTCCTGGCTGATGCTGTACAAAGCTGTGCTCTTCTACCCTACAAATCCCCTGCGAAACCAGAAGTTGGCCCAGGCCAAAACTCCAGGCAAAGCTAGAGGGATGTGGGTTGGTGGCATTGCCGCCAGCACCAGGCTCGAGATAGCCACTGGCCAGGCAGGACCGGTGCAAGTGGCCACCGGCACGTCCCCAATAGCCAAGGTGGGTGAGGCTGACCCGCACCGGCTGGGCCCTGCTCGCGAGCCTCCTCTTCCCTATCGGAGAGCTGCATGCAGCCGGCCGCTGCCAAAGTCCCGCACTGCCAGCAGCCAGGTGTCTGAACATGTTTCCGGAGCCAAGATAACTCCATGGCCAAAAGGGAGGAGGGGAAAGCAGTGTGGCAGCGCTGGCAGGTTCAGGAGGATTAAAAAAAAAAGGAGAAAAAAGGGAGGAAAAAAAAAAAAGCAGGGGGAGGCTTACAAATGGTTTTTGGATACCCATCCAAATGGGGCATGCTGGGCGGCATGAAACCCACGCCTGGCAGCCAGAGCGCTGAGCAGTGATTTAAAACCAGGCTCCCAGCGGCAGGGAAAGAGGCAGAGGGGGAAGCAGATGTGAACACAATGCTGGAGATAAAGGAGAGGCCAAAAGAACAGCTGCCGAAGAGCCAGCCCAGCCCTGCTGCCTCCCGCAGAAGACACCGAGTGCGAGAAAACCTCCAGCAAATATCCCCGAGTTTAAGGGATGGGGTCGCCCTGGGAGAATGAAGGGGAGGACCAGGGTGAAAACGTGGTGTTTTCTGCACTGGTTTTTCTTGGGTTTTGAAGGAGAGGTTGAAGCTTGGAGAAGGGGAATCGCCTTGAAACATTGGGAGAATTGTGATCCTGTTTTGCCCTGCTTTTCCTGTCTCTTCTGGTGCTGCCATGGTGGAGAAAGAGATTTAGCAAAGGAGAAGGGGGAGGAAAAGTGGGAAGCAGAGAACAAAAAGGCCAAGGACCTTTGGAAAAGAGGTGGATATGTGGTCCTTCAGAAAATACGTGGAAATATGGTCTTGAAAGCGTTCTGGTTTGGGTTTTCTGGGTCTGCCTGAGAAGCTGCTGGTGCGGGATAGAAGTGAGTCCCCTCTGCCCTGTGCCTTGGAAACGAGGTGGCTTTGTTCGTTAGTCCAGGGCCAGATACCTGGAAAAGCCATACAGCACAGCTCCACCAGGTGCGGGCAGGAGGACAGAGAGGTCTCATTGCTCTAGGTGCACCCATGTGCTCATTTTTGGTGTCTGGGTTGCTGGTCCCATCTAGCCAGCAGCAGAGATGCCCAGAAGATTTCAGCTCTGGGTTCTTCTCCTTTCCTCCAGTAGCATCTGGTGTAGGACTGGGACAAGGCAGGACCCCATTCTGGCTTGCTGTCCTACATGAGATGAGATGAGATGAACAGGTCTCAATCTACCCCCCTCGTTACCAAAACCTCTCCATCACCAAGCCCTCACAGCAAATGGGCTCCCTGATTTGTACCCTGGACCAGCCTCGAGACGAGGGGTCAACAGAGGTGTCTTCTCCACGGTTTGCCCTCCTTGTAATCTCTCCTCCTCACAGCCAGCCCGAGAGCTTCAGCCTTTGATCCTCCTCCTCTTTTGCAAATACTTCTCTCTGCTCGTGGAATTAAATCTCTCTCACAGTGTTTTCCTTCCCTGTCTTTTCTTTTTGGCCGAGTCTATCTGAAATATTGTGGTAGGGAGTTTTTTTTGTTGGTTTTTCTTTTTTTTTTTTTTTTTTTTTTTTTTTTTTTTTTTTTTTTGCTCCTTCAGCAGCAGGACTATATAATTGATAGCCTCGCCAAGCTTTCCGAGCTGAACATTAAACCCTTCCTGCCTTGGCTCCGACCGGAGTTCATTACTTTTTGAAAAGCTTTGTTGTCTGTTTGTGCTCAGATGATTGTTGTTGTGGAGGGGAGGATATTGTCAGCAGAGAGAGAGGAGGAGGGGCTGGATTTGGCCAGGACTGCTTTGTAATCAAATCCCACTCTCTTTAGCAAATTTTTGAGTGGAGAAGGCCTCTTTTAGCAAAATTGAAATACCCTCCCGAAGGCAGGAGCACAAAACTCAGGCCCTTAATTAATGCACAGCAAAAGGTGGTCTTGCGTTTGGGGACAGTAGGAAAATGCCGCTTTGCGAATTGCCCGCGAGAGCGATGCTCACGGTGGGCTTAATACTTGGGATTCTTGGTGAACCTGTCATGGTCGTCCCTCCCAAACATCTGTACCTCGGGAGCTGCCCCGGGAAGGGTGAGCCCCGCGCAGTGCTGGCAGGGTCCCTCCGGCACCGTCATGTCCTTATTCTGGTGCTGGGGGTCACTGGGCGAGTGTGGTTTTGCCCCGTGCAAATTGCTTTCTGCGTCTTTTGGCCTTCTTCTGGCAAGACAAAGCAAAAGCGCTTTCTCTGGGTCGCCCTACGCCGATGTATCTTCTGGCTCCCCGTTGTCGTGTTAAAAGGAATGCAGTTTCGATATTTGTCTGTCAGAGTCCCCACAAAGGACTTTCACTGAGTCAGATTCACAAAAATCGAAATTATTTATTTTATTGAGAGCGACAGAACAGATTCGAGATTGCCGTTGATAAATTCACTGACTACAATAGCGCTATTAATTAAGGTTAATATTGCTAACAAAGCCAATGATAATAATACAACAACCTGGGGGTAACATTCACCAGAGGGTGAAAGGCTTACCCAGAAGGCGTCCCTGCCTGGGGTGGAGGAAGAGAACGCAGCCCGTCAGCTGGTCCGTCAGGTATTGAGGTTCTTCTCTCCCAATTTAACAGTCATTTTCTCCATCTTTTTATCCCCAAAATTACAAGGTTTCCCTCCCCTAGGTGACGTATAGTATGGTTTGGGTGGAGAGACGAGTGCTATAGTCATATATGTTTAGCATGATCTCTATAATCATTAGCATATGCAGGGGTGTCAACTTTAATATGCATTTCACAGGTAATGAGGCAGAGGTCAGTCATCGGGCACGCTAGCCTTCAAAGAAACAAAGAACTACACAAGTTCCTGTTTTCTTGTCTTCACTGACAAAAAGCAGGGCTGTCCTGCCTCCGCAGGGCCCTCTCCTTATCTGCATCCCGTGCTGGCCAGGCGAGTCTCCACTTCCTCAGCCTGCACAAGAGATAGCAAGGCCAGTCTTAATTGTTCCTTGAGCACAAAGACTTTACCTCATTATCCAAATTCCACACCCGTCTACCTCCATGTTTTTTCAGCACTTAAAACACAGCAAGGCTGAGGTGATTACAAGGATTGGAGATGCAGTGACACTTCCCTGCCAACAAGTAATTGATTTATTAAAGACATTACAATACATTCATGGTTGAGCGTAAGAGTTTCCTTTGAACTCGCTCAAAAATCCAAAGAGATTGTGCCTGTTTGCAAGTACCGCGGGCAGAATAAATCTGCGCTCCCCCATCGCCTTCCCTCCCCTCCTCCCTGCACCGCCGCAATTTCATTTCCCTTTTACTGGCGCGAGTAAATATCACAGCTTGACAACTCCAGTCCAGTGACCGGTGTGATCCAATTTAATAGCATTTAAAAATTCAAAGTGATTGTTAGCCAAATGGAAATGTAAGATTTCATACCCAGCCTGCCTTGGGGAGGAAAGGAAGAATGAGGGAGGGTGCGGGGGATGTAGACAAATGGACTAGATAAAAAATAATGGAAAGTAACTTAATTAAAGAGGCTCGAGCCAAGTTAAAAACAGTAATGATTTTGAATCAGAGAACCGCAGGTTTTAAAAATGAAAGGGAAAGAGGAAAGAAAGGGAAGGAAACTGTGGATAAAGAGCCTCCAAAATGATTAAATGGGAGGAGAAGGAGGCATAGGAAGGAAGGGGTAAAAATAGTCCTTCCGTGAAAAGCAGGAGCACATGGGGAATAGACGGTGCTGTTGATGAGGCTGGGCATTAGAAAGACAAATAGGGAAATTAAAGGATGCTCTGGGGGTAGATGACTCCCTGCGGCTTTCCTGGAGTTCTCAGAGGCGTGAGGGTGGCCAAGAAGAAGGCTCGAGGGCTTAGTTTAGGAGAAACGGAAAACATAGGAGCAGTCCTAATGGAATAGGAGAACAGCCCCCGCATACTCCAGGCAGACCAATATCCCTGCCTTGCGGTAGCGTTGCTCCCTCCATTTCCTTTCCTTTTAACTCTGTCAAACACAGCCTATTTGGGTTGAGATTTGGTAATGAAATTTTAATTGCCCCTCTGTGTATGTGGATATCCTGCTGTGCTCGCTACAGCCTGATGACTAATTTTTAACCGCAGTGTTCTCGTCTCGTGCGGTCCCTTGGAAATACCTGGCCCGGCAGCCGTCCTGATGCCTTTTCCATGGCTTTGCAAGAAGCAGGTGCTGACGGAGCATCGATCCGAACAGGTGCTTTTGGGCCATGTGCTCTTCAGGCCTTATTTCTCCATGCGTAAAGCGGGGATAATAACGCTCCCTTATCTCGCTAGGGTGTTTGGACGATAGGGTTATTAACACCCGTCCTGCTGGCGGACCCCGAGAAAGCGGAGGTGGCGATCTGCACAGGTACCGAGAGAAGCCAGGCACCTGTGGGAAAGCCTTGTCCTCGGGGAGCTGGAGCTGGGCAGGTGAATTAAGGCAGCAGAGACCACCCCTGCCTCCACTTTGTGAGCTAAACCCTGCAGTGCTAAGAATGGTCATTTAAGGACGTTTTGAGGTGCAGGAAGGTTGATGTCCATCGTCGCACAGACCCTGGCTTGTTGGTATTTACTCTCCTGGTTGTTTCTGGTCAAGCCTGGGGTTGATCCCCAGGGTTTGGGGTGGTTGGCATGTTGGGTCAGGGTGGATGCTAACAAGCTGCTTCGGGTAGGGTGTAGGACGAGAAGAAGGAGGAGCGAGGATGGAGCCTGGAGAGCAGGAGAGCCTATGTAAAGAAATGAGTAAAGAGAAGAAGGAGCCGACCAGGGCAGCTTTGGGAAGGTGAGTCTGCCCCTGCTGGAGCAACGGATGGGTTCGCAAGTCTCACGTGTTCCCATGAGGACAGGAGGAGCAGCAGCATCTGCAGGCATAAATCACCTCACCTGCAGTTCATTTTGAACTGCTGGACCTTGCCGACCTCCTGCTTTATAAGCAGATGAACAAAGGGTCTGGTCATAAGGAGCAACCTCCAGACCACCTAGTCAGAGAATAATTGGGCTGTGCTTCTTGCCTGATCCATTCATTTTTGACCGGAGTCAGGGGAAGGAGCCCAAACAGAAGCAATGACTCTGCTGGCATATGGGGAGGCACCTGCGAGGGCTGGAGCTGGGTGTGCGCAGGGCTCGGGAAGGATGGGAGGAAAGGGGCTGTTTAGGGACAAGGAGTGATGGCAACGGCACATGTGGTGTTAGGGATTTATTATTTTTTTATCGGACCTTGCTCCCTGTGTCAGCCAGGACAGCTCTCTGCACATCCACCTCTTGCTTCCCATCGCATCCCTCCCCTACGCTGGATGCCCAGGGGTGGTTTGCGAGCAGGGATGTCCCAGAGGACTGCGGATGCAGCTTGCATCCATCTGCTGTCTCCTTTTTCCACGTATTCAACAAGAGCCTGATGGGGCAAAGGCCGTATTTTCCTGTCTCGGTGGTACAGCACCTAGTGCTGGGGGGTCTGAGGGTGTAAAACGTATCATAGGGGAGCTATGGAGGGGAGGAAGGATTTAAGTAGTTGGATAAGTAGAGGCAGAAGGGACACAGGTAGAAGATACAAATAGACTTCAGTTGCAATTCAATCAAAACTCGGGGCTCTCACTCAGTTCTGCATTAACGCCACAAATCTCGATGGTTTTTTGAAGATGCCCAGTGGCCCTCGCAGCCTTTCGGGAAGCGCTGCTCATCCTCCTGCAAGGGCGGGCGAGCCACTGCGCTTTCCCTGGGCACGGGGCTGCGCGGCTCCTCGAATTAGATTAGTGTCAGTGTGGAAAGTGTAATCATAAACACTCACTTTGTGCTCGAGTCGGGGGAGAGAGAGAGCACGAGTGCCAGAGTGTGGAGATAAGAACAAATATGCAAAAGCATAGTGTGTTTTTAATGGAAGGGAGATTTATTTCTCTCTGTGTCTTTTTAAGCCTCTAGATAGATCATAAAAAAACCCAACCCAACCCACACACAACCTGTCTGCCTGAAATAGCCGAAATGTAATTTAAAGAGCATCATTTTAACTAATACTTCACTTCAGAGACACCTGCCCTATATTCATTGGAGATGCAGGCTGCATTAGAGCATCTGATTTATCTTTGGAAAGGACGTTTGAGCTCCTTTGTTCCTGCAGGTCCCTTTTGACGAGTGAAGTGGCACAGGGCTGGTTCGGCATGCTCAGCCCTCCGCGTGATGCTCGCTCCTTGTGGACAGGGAGCCAGGGGTGGGGGGGCATGGGGAGAGCTCCCCCCTCTCCGGGAGTGTAGCTGGGAGCAGGACCTGTGTCAAGATGTAGGGCACGGTCCCTTCCCCTCTGGCTGTTTTCGGTCAGAGGTCTCAATGCTGAGTTTAGCAGGGCAAAGTGTGCTGATGGACCAGAGGAGGAATAACCTGTAAACTTGCTGCTTGCTGGTACAGGAGACTCCACGTTGACTGGGATGCAATATTTGCAGGCACGTCCACTGGGGATGCAAGCCCTAAACTAGATCTGTGCATCTCCATGTACAGGAGCTTTAGATACACACAGGACGTAGGACTGTCCCTATGGAGAAATCTCCCCACCTACAGTTCCTGCAGCTATAGGCTTAGGGTATCTTATCATCTTATAGGCTGTTGTCTTTTTAATAAGCTTGCGAGGAAGAGAAATACTTGTCATTGTGTTGATAAAGAGCGATGAGACCCAAAGAGACACCGAGCATTTTGTCCAGGACGCTCTGGCAGAGCAGGGAGCAGTGCAGGCATCAAGCCATCTTTCTCTGCAGCTCGGTGACCTGCAGCAAGGAGGCTTTTCTAACATTTAAAAAAAAAAAAAAAAAACAAAGGGAAAATCACAAATCATGATTTTTCTCCTGGGATGTGAACCAGTGGAGGAGAGGACCCAATCTTGTCCTGCATCCCTCAGGAGACGGCAGCACAGAAAGCTCCGAGGTCCCAGGTGGCTTGCTTCTGTTAGGGGACAGCTATCGAGGGTGAGGGAGCGTAGGGATGAGCAGGAGGAAAGATGGGGAGAGGAGAGCTATTGTCAAATCCCTAGCTCGCCCTTTCTGATCTGAAGTTCACTTGTAATATTTTTCTCGACTCGGGTTGCTAATGCATTTTGTTCTCCAGAGTGCGCGTGGCCCGACTTCCCGCGCAGCCTTTAATTAGTTTCTGGATGATGACATCTCCATTGAGAATCATCTCGTCGTGTCCCTCTGATCTCGAGGGGAGATAAAGGAATCTAATAAAGTCATTCAGCATTTCTAGGTGATGGGTTTGACAATCTTCGTATTAACAAGAAGTCGTGTTCCAAATTTCTCGGGTGCCCTCGGCATGCTGGGGCTCGTCTCCACACGGGGACTTTTCCCAGTGGGTCTGATGGAGCCTCCACCAGCGCCTGGTGGGATGAGAGGGGCAGAGCTGGGGACGCTGTGTCCCTGAGCGGGATGAGACAGAGTCACTGTCGGTTTGATGGTCACCATTGGAGGTAGCTGTGAGAGAGGCTGTCATGCCATGAGGAGAGGTGTCAATAACTCTGGAAAGATGATGCAAGTGTCTTAAGATTTCAAGATCCTTCAATTTTCTACTTTTTATGAGGCGTTGCTTGACTTGAGGGGGAATCCCAGGTGGCTCAGGGTGCCAAAACTGGAAACTAGATCCTTGCTCTGTGTGGTGTGCGTGGAGCTGAAAATGAGATCTGTCTAGACAGGGAGCTGGACTGCCCAACAGTCCTTGTTTGTCTGCAGTTCTTCACAGTTAGCAATGCAAAAACTTTACTTTTTCATCTTTCTGATTTTCCTTTTT
>VFFE01009221.1:2254963-2266566 GCA_008921705.1 Burhinus oedicnemus | reverse complement strand
TTTGTGTTTTTTTTTTTTTTTTTTTTTTTTTTTTTTTTTTTTTTTTTTTTTTTGCTCCTTCAGCAGCAGGACTATATAATTGATAGCCTCGCCAAGCTTTCCGAGCTGAACATTAAACCCTTCCTGCCTTGGCTCCGACCGGAGTTCATTACTTTTTGAAAAGCTTTGTTGTCTGTTTGTGCTCAGATGATTGTTGTTGTGGAGGGGAGGATATTGTCAGCAGAGAGAGAGGAGGAGGGGCTGGATTTGGCCAGGACTGCTTTGTAATCAAATCCCACTCTCTTTAGCAAATTTTTGAGTGGAGAAGGCCTCTTTTAGCAAAATTGAAATACCCTCCTGAAGGCAGGAGCACAAAACTCAGGCCCTTAATTAACGCACAGCAAAAGGTGGTCTTGCGCTTGGGGACAGTAGGAAAATGCTGCTTTGCGAATTGCCTGCGAGAGCAATGCTCATGGCGGGCTTAATACTTGGGATTCTTGGTGAACCTGTCATGGTTGTCCCTCCCAAACATCTGTACCTCAGGAGCTGTCCCAGGAAGGGTGAGCCCCGCGCAGTGCTGGCAGGGTCCCTCCGGCACCGTCATGTCCTTATTCTGGTGCTAGGGATCACTGGGCGAGTGTGGTTTTGCCCCGTGCAAATTGCTTTCTGCGTCTTTTGGCCTTCTTCTGGCAAGACAAAGCAGAAGCGCTTTCTCTGGGTCGCCCTATGCCGATGTATCTTCTGGCTCCCCATCTACCTCCATGGTTTTTCAGCACTTAAAACACAGCAAGGCTGAGGTGATTACAAGGATTGGAGATGCAGTGACACTTCCCTGCCAACAAGTAATTGATTTATTAAAGACATTACAATACATTCATGGTTGAGCGTAAGAGTTTCCTTTGAACTCGCTCGAAAATCCAAAGGGATTGTGCCTGTTTGCAAGTACCGCGGGCAGAATAAATCTGCGCTCCCCCATCGCCTTCCCTCCCCTCCTCCCTGCACCGCCGCAATTTCATTTCCCTTTGACTGGCGCGAGTAAATATCACAGCTCGACAACTCCAGTCCAGTGACCGGTGTGATCCAATTTAATAGCATTTAAAAATTCAAAGTGATTGTTAGCCAAATGGAAATGTAAGATTTCATACCCAGCCTGCCTTGGGGAGGAAAGGAAGAATGAGGGAGGGTGCGGGGGATGTAGACAAATGGACTAGATAAAAAATAATGGAAAGTAACTTAATTAAAGAGGCTCGAGCCAAGTTAAAAACAGTAATGATTTTGAATCGGAGAACCGCAGGTTTTAAAAATGAAAGGGAAAGAGGAAAGAAAGGGAAGGAAACTGTGGATAAAGAGCCTCCAAAATGATTAAATGGGAGGAGAAGGAGGCATAGGAAGGAAGGGGTAAAAATAGTCCTTCTGTGAAAAGCAGGAGCACATGGGGAATAGACGGTGCTGTTGATGAGGCTGGGCATTAGAAAGACAAATAGGGAAATTAAAGGATGCTCTGGGGGTAGATGACTCCCTGCGGCTTTCCTGGCGTTCTCGGAGGCGTGAGGGTGGCCAAGAAGAAGGCTCGAGGGCTTCGTTTAGGAGAAACAGAAAACATAGGAGCAGTCCTAATGGAATAGGAGAATAGCCCCCGCATACTCCAGGCAGACCAATATCCCTGCCTTGCGGTAGCGTCGCTCCCTCCATTTCCTTTTCTTTTAACTCTGTCAAACACAGCCTATTTGGGTTGAGATTTGGTAATGAAATTTTAATTGCCCCTCTGTGTATGTGCTGTGCTCGCTACAGCCTGATGACTAATTTTTAACCGCAGTGCTCTCGTCTCGTGCGGTCCCTTGGAAATACCTGGCCTGGCAGCCCTCCTGACGCCTTTTCCATGGCTTTGCAAGAAGCAGGTGCTGACGGAGCATCGATCCGAACAGGTGCTTTTGGGCCATGTGCACTTCAGGCCTTATTTCTCCGTGCGTAAAGCAGGGATAATAACGCTCCCTTATCTCACTAGGGTGTTTGGACGATAGGGTTATTAACACCCACCCTGCTGGCGGATCCCGAGAAAGCGGAGGTGGCGATGTGCACAGGTACCGAGAGAAGCCAGGCACCTGTGGGAAAGCCTTGTCCTCGGGGAGCTGGAGCTGGGGAGGTGAATTAAGGCAGCAGAGACCACCCCTGCCTCCACTTTGTGAGCTAAACCCTGCAGTGCTAAGAATGGTCATTTAAGGACGTTTTGAGGTGCAGGAAGGTTGATGTCCATCATCGCACAGACCCTGGCTTGTTGGTATTTACTCTCCTGGTTGTTTCTGGTCAAGCCTGGGGTTGATCCCCAGGGTTTGGGGTGGTCGGCATGTTGGGTCAGGGTGGATGCTAACAAGCTGCCTCGGGTAGGGTGTAGGACCAGAAGAAGGAGGAGCGAGGATGGTGCCTGGAGAGCAGGAGAGCCTATGTAAAGAAATGAGTAAAGGGAAGAAGGAGCGGACCAGGGCAGCTTTGGGAAGGTGAGTCTGCCCCTGCTGGAGCAACAGATGGGTTCGCAAGTCTCATGTATTCCCATGAGGACAGGAGGAGCAGCAGCATCTGCAGGCGTAAATCACCTCACCTGCGGTTCATTTTGAACTGCTGGACCTTGCCGACCTCCCGCTTTATAAGCAGACGAACAAAGGGTCTGGTCATAAGGAGCAACCTCCAGACCACCTAGTCAGAGAATAATTGGGCTGTGCTCCTTGCCTGATCCATTAATTTTTGACCGGAGTCAGGGGAAGGAGCCCAAGCAGAAGCAATGACTCTGCTGGCATATGGGGAGGCACCTGCGAGGGCTGGAGCTGGGTGTGCGCAGGGCTCGGGAAGGATGGGAGGAAAGGGGCTGTTTGGGGACAAGGAGTGATGGCAACGGCACATGTGGTGTTAGGGATTTATTATTTTTTTATCCGACCTTGCTCCCTGTGTCAGCCAGGACAGCTCTCTGCACATCCACCTCTTGCTTCCCATTGCATCCCTCCCCTACGCTGGATGCCCAGGGGTGGTTTGCGAGCAGGGATGTCCCGGAGGACTGCGGATGCAGCTTGCATCCATCTGCTGTCTCCTTTTTCCACGTGTTCAACAAGAGCCCGATGGGGCAAAGGCCGTATTTTCCTGTCTCGGTGGTACAGCACCTAGTGCTGGGGGGCCTGAGGGTGTAAAACATGTCATAGGGGAGCTATGGAGGGGAGGAAGGATTTAAGTAGTTGGATAAGTAGAGGCAGAAGGGACACAGGTAGAAGATACAAATAGACTTCAGTTACAATTCAATCAAAACTCGGGGCTCTCACTCAGTTCCGCATTAACGCCACAAATCTCGATGGTTTTTTGAAGATGCCCAGTGGCCCTCGCAGCCTTTCGGGAAGCGCTGCTCATCCTCCTGCAAGGGCGAGTGAGCCACCGCGCTTTCCCTGGGCACGGGGCTGCGCGGCTCCTCGAATTAGATTAGTGTCAGTGTGGAAAGTGTAATCATAAACACTCACTTTGTGCTCGAGTCGGGGGAGAGAGGGAGCAAGAGTGCCAGAGTGCGGAGATAAGAACAAATATGCAAAAGCATAGTGTGTTTTTAATGGAAGGGAGATTTATTTTTCTCTGTGTCTTTTTAAGCCTCTAGATAGATCATAAAAAAACCCAACCCAACCCACACACAACCTGTCTGCCTGAAATAGCCGAAATGTAATTTAAAGAGCATCATTTTAACTAATAGTTCACTTCAGAGACACCTGCCCTATATTCATTGGAGATACAGGCTGCATTAGAGCATCTGATTTATCTTTGGAAAGGACGTTTGAGCTCCTTTGTTTCTGCAGGTCCCTTTTGACGAGCAAAGTGGCGCAGGGCCGGTTCGGCGTGCTCAGCCCTCTGCGTGATGCTCGCTCCTTGTGGACAGGGAGCCAGGGGTGGGGGGGCACGGGGAGAGCTCCTCCCTCTCCGGGAGTGTGGCTGGGAGCAGGACCTGTGTCGAGATGTAGGGCATGGTCCCTTCCCCTCTGGCTGTTTTCGGTCAGAGGTTTCAATGCCGAGTTTAGCAGGGCAAAGTGTGCTGATGGACCAGAGGAGGAATAACCTGTAAACTTGCTGCTTGCTGGTACAGGAGACTCCACGTTGACTGGGATGCAATATTTGCAAGCACGTCCACTGGGGATGCAAGCCCTAAACTAGATCTGTGCATCTCCATGTACAGGAGCTTTAGATACACACAGGACATAGGACTGTCCCTATGAAGAAATCTCCCCACCTACAGTTCCTGCAGCTATAGGCTCAGGGTATCTTATCATCTTATAGGCTGTTGTCTTTTTAATAAGCTTGCGAGGAAGAGAAATACTTGTCGTTGTGTTGATAAAGAGCGATGAGACCCAAAGAGACACCGAGCATTTTGTCCAGGATGCTCTGGCAGAGCAGGGAGCAGTGCAGGCATCAAGCCATCTTTCTCTGCAGCTCAGTGACCTGCAGCAAGGAGGCTTTTCTAACATTTAAAAAAACAAAAAAAAAAAAACACAAAGGGAAAATCCACAAATCATGATTTTTCTCCCGGGATGTGAACCAGTGGAGGAGAGGACCCAATCTTGTCCTGCATCCCTCAGGAGATGGCAGCACAGAAAGCTCCAAGGTCCCAGGTGGCTTGCTTCTGCTGGGGGACAGCTATCGAGGGCGAGGGAGCATGGGGACGAGCAGGAGGAAAGATGGGGAGAGGAGAGCTATTGTCAAATCCCTAGCTCGCCCTTTCTGATCTGAAGTTCACTTGTAATATTTTTCTCGACTCGGGTTGCTAATGCGTTTTGTTCTCCAGAGTGCGCGTGGCCCGACTTCCCGCGCAGCCTTTAATTAGTTTCTGGATGATGACATCTCCGTTGAGAATCATCTCGTTGTGTCCCTCTGATCTCGGGGGGAGATAAAGGAATCTAATAAAGTCATTCAGCATTTCTAGGTGATGGGTTTGACAAGCTTCGTATTAACAAGAAGTCGTGTTCCAACTTTCTCGGGTGCCCTCGGCATGCTGGGGCTCGTCTCCACACAGGGACTTTTCCCAGTGGGTCTGATGGAGCCTCCACCGGCGCCTGGTGGGATGAAAGGGGCAGAGCTGGGGACGCTGTGTCCCTGAGCAGGATGAGACAGAGTCACTGTCGGTTTGATGGTCACCGTTGGAGGTAGCTGTGAGAGAGGCTGTCATGCCATGAGGAGAGGTGTCAATAACTCTGGAAAGATGATGCAAGTGTCTTAAGGTTTCAAGATCCTTCAATTTTCTACTTTTTATGAGGCGTTGCTTGACTTGCGGGGGAATCCCAGGTGGCTCGGGGTGCCAAAACTGGAAACTAGATCCTTGCTCTGTGTGGTGTGTGTGGAGCTGAAAATGAGATCTGTCTAGACAGGGAGCTGGACTGCCCAACAGTCCTTGTTTGTCTGCAGTTCTTCACAGTTAGCAATGCAAAAACTTTACTTTTTCATCTTTCTGATTTTCCTTTTTTCATTCATTATCATTAGACACATTTTAGAGAAGGCAACGAAGTCCAAAGCAGTGCCATGACTTCCTTGGGGCATCGTAACATGAAAGCAGAACTCGGGTCTCCCAAACGTGAATGTTGGATTCTGCCTGCTCTATAAACCTGCTTATTAATAGTCATGCTAAGCAAACTCTTGCTCGATTCCCCAGAGGGGTGGGGCTTGGTGTCAGGTGTTTCTTCCTTTCTGTGGTAGGAAAAAAGATGTAGGTGCCTTCAGAGCCTTGGAAGCAGAGGACCAAATCTGGCCAGGCAGCACCCCGGCTCCTTAGGGCAGTGGCACTCTGGATCCAGGTTGGTGACCTGGACTCATCCGAAAGCCAGGAAAAAGTCCTTGTGCTGGAGACCTGACTCTGCTTTCGTGCCATGTTTATTCTGGTGTATCCCTTGTTGACTGCAGTAGGAGTATCACTGATTTATGCTGTCGTAAGTGGAATCAGATTGAGCTCCCTTTTGGCACTTAGCTATAAAGTTTGTCTGCAGAAACCCTGCTGCTTATGCAGTGAATTATACCCACGTTCACAAATACTTTACTAATGAATGATTGGAAACGTCTTGTTTCCCACCCTCCTCTTCTGAATTATTATGATGCCATGCTGTATAACCTGCTGCAGAGACGGGCATAAAAAATTTTGTGTCCTCCAAGCTCGAGAGAGCTTTGTTGCAACAGGAGCCGTTACCTACTTGGGAAATCATTTAGACACATCTCGCTGCCGTATGACACATCTCATTACGCCTTGCTTTAAAACGAGCAATTGCCATTAGTTATTTATTAATTGCTTATTAAGGTCGTTACATATGTCCTCTTAGTTTCCAGGCTGCTTTCTTCACGTCTTTGGCTGCCGCCAGGTTTGTGCAGAGGGGGCTCGGTCCCTCAGCAAAGCCGAGCTGAAACCGGCGTGCCGGTGGGGAAGGAGGTAATCATGCAAACCCAGGGCAGGATTGGCACCTGGAACTGTAAGGTTTTTGTATACAAGCCTACGTGACCGAGCAGCGTAGCTGGAAGCAGGCTCTAAGGCTGTGTTTGCCCTTCCTCGCACTCCGTGGACTTCTTCAATACAGTTCCAGAGCCATGTTGATACGATGGAAGGAGGAAGCCCTCTGCTTTTCTCTTAATTATGGTTGCATTAGAGCAGCACAAACTGATTTAAAAGCCCATTATAATACACCTGTAGTTGAAGGCACATGTCTCTCAATTTTCTCTCTCCCTTCCTTAAAAAGGCAGAAAGGTTTTGAACACAAAAGAGGGAAGAAGACACAATGGAGGTGCCTGGCTCTGCGGCAGCCGGAGCACCATACTTTCTCCCAACCCGGCAGCTGATGCCAGAGGAGAGCAAACTACTCTGGTTACAACCTGGAGGAGTTGGATGGGGAGACTGATGTTGGGGTCTCTGCCTTGCGCTTGGTCCCGGCTGGCTTTGGCAGATCCCTCCGTGGCTGGCATGGAAGCGTGGGCTCGCTCCAACTCATAGCATCGCTGCAAGCAAGGCTGGGGCACCCGGGGCTCCCCCTAGCCAGGACCCGCGGTAGCAGCACTCTGTAAAACACAGGGAAATCTGTGGGTGACAGCGGTAAGAGGCTGTTATTAAAAGTGGGAGCAGCGGCAGCCTGATGTTCAGGAAGCTGCCGGTGTACATCACAGATCGCCTGCAGAACGCAAGTCTGGATCTCCCTCTTCTTCTGTCTTCAAGATGCTTTTATAGTTGTTCTTTGTTGTTGCCTTTGATCTGGAGCAGATGTTGCTCGTGCTGGAGGATGGAGGTTTGCATGTTTTATGAGGGGGGGAAGCAAGGTGCTTGCTAGGCTTACTGGGAGAGCCTGCTGCCTCACAGGCTGCCGCTGGGGGCTGCGAGACCTGCGCTGGGCGCTTTGCTGGGGCGAGCACCCACTCTGCCCAGCTCCCACACCAGAAGGGACTTGCAGGTCTGGAAAGGTGGCCTGTGTATTTCTGTGCTACTGGCTTGGCTCCCAAAACCAGGTAGAAAAGAGGTAGTTAAGGCAAAAAAATGCAATTCCTCCTTGCGGGCACCCAATTTGGTGGGGCTCATCTGATATCTCCTTCCCTCTCTCTGGTGGAGAGGTTGCTCCAGATCCATGGTCCCTGAATACTCAGGGGTCTCCTTGCTTCTTGCCTGATGCGTGGCTGAAATTTGGGGTGCCCAGGGAGCCCAGCCATGTCAAGGGGTGCATCAGGAGACAGCGACAGGGACACGGTGTCGGGGAGGGGGGAGCACGGGCAGCAGGAGCGTGGTCATTGCATGCAAGGAAGGTGGCTGGGGGAGCAATGATGATAGGAGAGGGCAGGGCCAAAGGGTACGTGGATGGGATGCATGAGCTTTGGCACCTGTATTGGCTCCGGGACGGGCATTTGGAGGTGAAAGCATAGCAGGGATATAGTCTGTGCCAGTGGCAGGAGTGTGTCTGTGCACCGGGGAATAGATCTGTGTAGGCAAGCTCATATGCTTGGATCCATAAAGACATATATCACCTGACTGAATACCCTCGAACACGTAACGCGCCATATGGTTTGGTTAAATACTTAAGCAAGCTGCTTTCTGTCCTGGGGACTCGGTGTGTGGGAGCGGGCGCTGAGTCCAGGCAAACTAGGGGCATGCACTGGGCACCTGCGGAGGGCTGCAGCGGCTGGGACCAGCCCAGAGACCTTTCGCGTCATCATGGCAAGCATGGGGGGTGGGGAAAAGAAGTCATCGGATCGATAGAACACCAGCCCGTCTCTGGGGAAATCTGCGCTGTGTCACTGGAGCAGCTTGGCCAACACTGCCATGTTTAATCACTTCTGAGCAAGAGCGATGCTGAACACAAAAGGACTGCCTGCAAGGAGAGGGTTCCCGCCTGGGAAGCCTGCATTTATTTAGCTTTATTTATTTATTCAATCCCATAGGGGCACAGCTCCATCTGCGTCCCACGTTCAGCATAAGAAATTTCTCCTCTGCCCTGTTGCCGCAGCAATGCCAACTGACGGAGAATGCGTTTTTAACGCAGAGGGAACAGCAGCACCGATGACCGTTAAATAATGTTAAAGATATACTGGCGATCACTTATTTATTCAGGTTTCCCTCCCTAGTGTGGTAAAAGCCTTACACCATACCTGTTCAGTCTCCAGAAAGGCATTTTAAATAGTTTGTGTGGTTAATTATTCAAACGTTTAATTAGCATACAATAACTGTCGTGTTAAATCCTACCACTGCACATTTAATTTAAGGGTTAGCTAACGACTTCGCCTGACGTTGTCGCTCTGGCTTACTCCCCAGCCGTTCCTGCCTCATCTCGTCCCAGGTGGGCTGCAGTAAATCACCTCTCCCTGAGCACATCCCGAGCTCGCTGGGGCAGGGTGGGCTTTTTCCCCAGTGCACAGGGTTTTTTACACTTGTTGGAGAGAGTTGCAAAGTCTCCCGTTGCATGGCCAAGCAGTGATGCAATCATCTCTCCTCCTCTGCCTGGTCTGAGCCAAACTGAAATCTCCTGCTGTATGGCTGAGGAGGAGGACGCAACACTCGTGTTTTGGGAAATCCAAGTTTAATTTGTTTTAATTATGTTTTAGACTCTGGTCACTTGGTTTGATTGCAGATTTTTTGTCTCTGGGCGGGTGCAAATCCGCATGTGCAGTACCAGACTCGCAGTGCGAAGTCTGAACTGTTTTTTTTTTTATGTCTCGGTGAGCTCTACAAAACAAGCGGAATTGGGTTGATGTGGATGCAGTAGTTACAAACATCAGAAAGGTTGCTCTGTGATTTAGCGAGCATCGCATCGAAGGTGATAGATATTGCTGTAGTTTTGTCGGGACTTACAGCTGGAAGCTATTGCTTCTTCGCAGGCGATGGAGGGTGATTTGCTGTGCCTCCGCTTGTCTCTTTCCACCTTTCCGAAATGGAAACGGCGAGACCTCCTTGGCCTATTTTCTGCACCCAGACAGTAAGCTCGAGCTTTTTAAAGCACACATGGATTTCCTGGCTCACGGTCCCAGCCTCGCCAGTAACACGGCAGGGCAATCATAGCGCCATTATAATTAATTGTGTCTTCCTCAATGGACTACCTGGCTGTTGGCAGAGCATCTCCCAGCTCCGTGCAGGCGGTCAGTCCCAGGAGGCATGTGCTGTCCCCTTACGCTGGGCTTAATGACACTGATGCATATTAATATTTCTTTTGGTGTCGTCTTTATGCCCTCCACTGTCCTGCCCCAGAGCCCCCACTGTTCTGGGAGCATCTGATCCATACTTGTCCTCCAGTGCATGATTAGCAGATTAGCCATCGTGCCCAAAGCAGCAAAAAAATGAGCTCCCAGAAGCCCTTCAAAACAGAGAATAATTCATTACCCACCTTGATTTCCACTTAAAATGTACTTTAACTACACTTCCAACTACAAACCCTAAATCACCCTCATGTTCACAAAAAATCCATCATTTTTTATTTTATTGCACGGCACTGGCATGACATAATCCCTTCCAGAGCGTCTTGGAGTGCTTTACGGATCAATAAATTACTTACCTGCACAGCAGAGGCAATGCGTGCAAGGCCATTGCAGTCATTCCAGCTCGGTGCGGCCCCGGAAAGGTGTGGGACGGAGGTGGGGAGAGGCAGGGAAGGGATGCTGGGAAGTGGGATCTGGGTCAGGAATAGGGGTGTTGGAATGGTCTGGGATGCAGCTTCCAGCGGGGTCGATGAGCGGGGCTCGCCCAGGGAGAGTGGCAGGAGCAAGATGCTTTGCAAGTGATTTGCGACTCTCCTACAAAGCACCACAGCGGGGTGCCAATCCGCTGCTAGACTCTGGAGAATGGCCTGAAAAAAAATATAAACTGAGGAAGGTGATGGTCTTTATTATGTTCTGCAGGTGCAGGCTGATAACGGCAGCCCGTTTTTTTTCTCCTACAGCCCTGCCATAGAGCTCGTAGGAACCCCAGCCCTCCCTGCTGGCTGCACAGCGTTCTCCGCTCGTGCAGTAGCGGAGGGCTGAGCATTCCCTGCTCACTCCTCACCCCTTCCCCTTCTCATCACCCCCTGTCCTGTTACGTGTGTCCCCTCTTTGGGTCTCGGCCCCTTGTATCTGACCTGCTTTGGGATGTTCACGATGACAGCACCGATGCAGCAGCATGGCTGTCGTCCCAGTTGAATTTCCCTTCCTTTGCACGGTGGTAGACCTTGGAGGCTTCTCGGTAGACTTGTCATCTTCACGCCCAGCTCCTCTTGGTGCTTTTCTGGTTGCAGGGGCATGACCGAGAGCCTGTACTGGCTGCAGAAAGAGCTGCAAGCCTGCTTTGGGTACTCTTGTTGCGCCAGGAGCCATTCCTGCCTTCGGGGGAATTTGGAGGGGGTGGATGCTGTTTTCCCAGCAGCTCTGCTGGAAAGGGTTCATCATGGACAGGAGGAGTACTGGAAGCATGGTGGGGAAGAAGTACCATCTCTCACACCACTGAGGTGCTGAGGAGGAGCTGTCTCGAGCCTCCCTAAAATGACTGAATCCCCTCTGGCTACAATTTCCTCCCACTTCAACCTGGTCTTCTCTGCCCCCACCCCTTTCCCCTGTGTATTCATGTCAAGTCAGATGAGAGTGATGGGCATAGCTTGTTGCGGTGAGGGGAGGAAGGAAATTCAGCCTCCTTCACCCACATTTTGAGATTTGAGTGAGAGCAGAACCGGTTGCATTTTCATTTCCCTCTTTGTTGTCACTGCAGTGTCTCCGAAAATCACCGAGATCTCTTCTGACATCTCCATCAATGAGGGCGGCAACGTCAGTCTCACCTGCATAGCCACGGGCAGGCCAGATCCGACAATCACCTGGAGACACATCTCTCCCAAAGGTAAGAGTCACACACATTACCCAAAATATTCCAGGGAGGGCAAAGAGCCATTCGTGAGCAGTTGGGGAGGTGTTGGTGGTGGGTTCACCTTGCAGCTGCCAAAAAAAAAGGTGGTGTGCACCAAAAAGACATGACTTAATGCAGGAGTTGATGACACTGGTGGAGAAAGATCCATCTTGGTGGTCTGGGAGAGGTTTTGCTCGTGCAGAGGACTGGCAATAGGTACTGGCTTGGGGTTGTCATGCTTAGGGATTGAATGTGCTCATCTGACCCTATTTTGAAAAGTTTTTGGGGA
>VFFE01009221.1:2235498-2252337 GCA_008921705.1 Burhinus oedicnemus | reverse complement strand
TCCTCAATGGACTACCTGGCTGTTGGCAGAGCATCTCCCAGCTCCGTGCAGGCGGTCAGTCCCAGGAGGCATGTGCTGTCCCCTTACGCTGGGCTTAATGACACTGATGCATATTAATATTTCTTTCGGTGTCATCTTTATGCCCTCCGCTGTCCTGCCCCAGAGCCCCCACTGTTCTGGGAGCATCTGATCCATACTTGTCCTCCGGTGCATGATTAGCAGATTAGCCATCATGCCCAAAGCAGCAAAAAAATGAACTCCCAGAAGCCCTTCAAAACAGAGAATAATTAATTACCCACCTTGATTTCCACTTAAAATGTACTTTAACTACACTTCCAACTACAAACCCTAAATCACCCTCATGTTCACAAAAAATCCATCATTTTTTATTTTATTGCACGGCACTGGCATGACATAATCCCTTCCAGAGCGTCTTGGAGTGCTTTACGGATCAATAAATTACTTACCTGCACAGCAGAGGCAATGCGTGCAAGGCCATTGCAGTCATTCCAGCTCGGTGCGGCCTCAGAAAGGTGTGGGACGGAGGTGGGGAGAGGCAGGGAAGGGATGCTGGGAAAGCGGGATCTGGGTCAGGAATAGGGGTGTTGAAATGGTCTGGGATGCAGCTTCCAGCGGGGTCGATGAGCGGGGCTCGCCCAGGGAGAGTGGCAGGAGCAAGATGCTTTGCAAGTGATTTGCGACTCTCCTACAAAGCACCGCAGCGGGGTGCCAATCCGCTGCTAGACTCTGGAGAACGGCCTGAAAAAAAAAATAAACTGAGGAAGGTGATGGTCTTTATTATGTTCTGCAGGTGCAGGCTGATAACGGCAGCCCGTTTTTTTTCTCCTACAGCCCTGCCATAGAGCTCGTAGGAACCCCAGCCCTCCCTTCTGGCTGCACGGCGTCCTCCGCTCGTGCAGCAGCGGAGGGCTGAGCACTCCCTGCTCACTCCTCACCCTTCTCGTCATCCCCTGTCCTGTTACGTGTGTCCCCTCTTTGGGTCTCGGCCCCTTGTATCTGACCTGCTTTGGGATGTTCACGATGACAGCGCCGATGCAGCAGCATGGCTTTTGTCCCAGTTGAATTTCCCTTCCTTTGCACGGTGGTAGACCTTGGAGGCTCCTTGGTAGACTTGTCATCTTCACGCCCAGCTCCTCTTGGTGTTTTTCTGGTTGCAGGGGCATGACTGAGAGCCTGCACTGGCTGCAGAAAGAGCTGCAAGCCTGCTTTGGGTACTCTTGTTGCGCCGGGAGCCATTCCTGCCTTCGGGGGAATTTGGAGGGGGTGGATGCTGTTTTCCCAGCAGCTCTGCTGGAAAGGGTTCATCATGGACAGGAGGAGTACTGGAAGCGTGGTGGGGAAGAAGTACCGTCTCGCACACCACTGAGGTGCTGAGGAGGAGCTGTCTCGAGCCTCCCTAAAATGACTGAATCCCCTCTGGCTACAATTTCCTCCCACTTCAACCTGGTCTTCTCTGCCCCCACCCCTTTCCCCTGTGTATTCATGTCAAGTCAGATGAGAGTGATGGGCATAGCTTGTCGCGGTGGGGGGAGGAAGGAAATTCAGCCTCCTTCACCCACATTTTGAGATTTGAGTGAGAGCAGAACCGGTTGCATTTTCATTTCCCTCTTTGTTGTCACTGCAGTGTCTCCGAAAATCACTGAGATCTCTTCTGACATCTCCATCAATGAGGGCGGCAACGTCAGTCTCACCTGCATAGCCACAGGCAGGCCAGATCCGACAATCACCTGGAGACACATCTCACCCAAAGGTAAGAGTCACATATTACCCAAAATATTCCAGGGAGGGCAAAGAGCCATTCGCGAGCAGTTGGGGAGGTATTGTTGGTGGGTTCACCTTGCAGCTGCCAAAAAAAAAGGTGGTGTGCACCGAAAAGACATGACTTAATGCAGGAGTTGATGACACTGGTGGAGAAAGATCCATCTTGGTGGTCTGGGAGAGGTTTTGCTCGTGCAGAGGACTGGCAATAGGTACTGGCTTGGGGTTGTCATGCTTAGGGATTGAATGTGCTCATCTGACCCTATTTTGAAAAGTTTTTGGGGAATTCTCGCACGTTGCTTCAAAGCAGGACTGTAAATAGTGCAAATGAGCAGGAAAACACACGAGGCATTAATTGGTGGCCTTGTTAATTGGTAAACAGAACCTGAGCAGAACGGCGTGGGTGTGACTGCTGGGAAGCTAATTCCCAGACGTGCCCATTCGGGAGTATATTATTCAAAACCCTTTCCCAGCTGGTTTTTGGCATTTGTTTTGCATTTCTCTGACCTGTTATTCCGGGTGGCCGTGAGGTTCTCACCGGCAAGCTGGGGGTGAGATCTGCAGGCCCATGGGCTGAGCCATGTGGCCAAGGGGCAGTGCCTGGCTCTGGTCCTCTGATCCCATCGAAGCCCTTGTGTTCAACCTCACTCGTTTTCCCCCTGAGGTTTTACTAACGTGGGCTGTTGTCCCAGAGGCAACCGCCTCAAGTTCTCCTTGGGGAATCCTCAGCTGGGCTGTCCGGCAGCCGAAGGAGACGTCGCAGCGGCGGCAGTGATGGATGGCGCCGTGTCTGCTCTCTCTGTTCAGCTGCCTGACGATGGCTGCGGTGTCTCAGTGCAGCTCCATTGATTTTTTGCTATTTGTCTGTGCCGTAGCAAACTGCTGGGACAGATCCATCACTCCCCATAGCCCAGGCAGAGACTGAGCTGAGTCGGTGGCATCTCAGCCCATTCCCTTGACAGGCACCTCTGTAAAAAACATTCACCTGTGTTGGCTTATCTGCCTTAGGTGGTCGTGCCTCCGAGAGGGTGGCGATCGGTCGGGGTCTGTGCGTGGATGAATGATGAAATGCAGGGCCCAGATCCATGTGCTGCTCTCTGGCCCCGAGCATCTATCCATGGCATCTGCAGTCACTGTATCTGTCACCATCAGGTGGCATTTATGGTTCAGGCAGCCCATGTGCTCCCACCTTGAAGCCTTTTTCTTCTTTCTCCTCTTCCCCTCGTCTACCCTGACAATGTGTTTTTGTCTCGCTCAACCTCCTCGCCGCCTGTTCTTCATGTGCATCTTGTTTTCCCCACAGCTCCGTTCTCCTTCCCGCATCCTCTCCTGCTTCCCTGGGACCCTCCTCTCCCACTCCCATGCCTCTTGCTGCCTTTTCCCATGTACCATCCATCCTCACCTAACCGGGCTCCCGGCTTACGATGACTGTCTTTCACGAGGGCTATTTTCTGTGTTTGCTGCCATCCAGCAGGTTTCTTTCCCCAGGGAATCTTTACCTGCGCTTGAACCAGATGTTTCCATTTTACTTAGGACTTAGCTGCTATGGAAACTGAGGATGCACCAGGAGAGGAAGAGTGAGCTAATCAGAAATTACCTGTGGCGCTGTGTAATTTGCAGCAGCAGCTCTTACCTGATTTTGGGCATGATTAGGCATTCTGCTTTCAAAACTCAAAGGGAACAAATGATCACAGAGATTTACTTGAGTCTGGCCTCCTGCTGATGGAGGGTGCTGAGCCCAGAGGTGGCCCGAGACAACTTCAGTGGCTGCCTGTCTCCGTAGTCGACTCCTCTGTTTCTCTGGGTCTGCCAAGCCACCGAGGGGGACCTCTACTTCTCCGTTTTGCATTCAGCACACATCAGAGAAAGGAGGGTTGGAAGCATGGGGACAGAAACAAGAGCCAGGGCAGGTGCAGAGAGGTGCTATAGCAGATGCCAAGATGGGAGCCCTTTCCCTACTAGGATATACTCTAATTTGGAGAGGCAGGAGCAAGCGGGGACCCAAAGCTAGCTGCCGGCCCCTCTCTTGGTTGTTAGGTATGCCTTGCTGCTCATCCCCAGGGAAGTCTGGAGCGAGCTGCCTCCTGTTCCTTCTCACCATCTTTCTCCGTCTCGCTTGGAGTGGTGGAGAAAAGGGACCGGGGAGAATTGGTTGAGGGAAAGCCGGTGCATAATTTAAGGGTTTACATAGCGGATGGGTAAGCGGCTCTCACCGATGTCACTGGGGAGAGGCTTTGCTAGCACTGTATGTGCCAGGCACAGGCAGAACGGTAGCTGAAGGAGCTGGTCCCCATGCCTGCGCCGGCGAGTGCTCCTCTGTGCAAAGGCACTTCACGGGCTTTATTATTTTCTTGGCAGCTGTAAGCCTGCTGTGCAGCTCTTGGTAGAAAATGGAGCAAATAAGAGTGTTTGCTCACTAGGGGAGCGTGCAGTCGGGTCCTTCAGAGGATTTACACCGAGAGCAGCCCGGCTCCCCAGGGACCGATCTCACTCAAGACCCTTTTCCAGCCACTCCCAACTCCCTTGACCGCTTGGCTGTTGTCCCGTGTTGCTCTGGTCCGGCGCAATATGTGTTTAGCGGCTTGGTCTGGTAAGCTCTGCTGAATTTTCACGTCTGCAGTTGTTACCATGTTATGGGAGCCGCTAAGCCTGGTTTTGAGGCTCTGTTCAGTTTAGGGGCTGGAAGAGTTCGCTGCAGCCAGGAGGAGAGCATTTTTGCTGCATAGCTCAGGAGCCCAGTGAACTTGAGGAAGAGTTTCTTGCCGGTGAATTGCAGGAGCGCTGGCCCCATCGGTGCCTCCATCGCCGCTCAGAGCCTTGCGCAGTGGCTGACCCTACCTGTGCCCATCCTCATCCTCCTGCCGTGAGCAAAAAAGCAGGGTGCTGGCTCTGGAGAAGGGTTTTGTGAACCCGTGGCCAGTCCAACCGAGATGTGCTACAGCCTGTCTTCTGTCCCTCTGCCTCACCCCTCTTCATCCTTTTTTGTTTCTCCTCCTAGTAATGCTGTGCTAACCCACAGCAACGCCTGTTAACGCAGCTGAACAGGTCAAGGTGGAACAAGAAGTGGAGCTGGTGTAGTCACGGCTTCTTCTGCCTCGGTGGAGGAGGCTTAACCGCTCTGGGGCTCTGCCCCTCCAGCTGGCAAACTGACTGCCACTGGAGCTGCCAGGCACCGGGGCTTCAAAATGCAGCTCACTGAGACTGTATCGGGAAGCCGAGCTCTGGCACGTGATGGGGTGGCACCATCCCCCCCTTGGCACCCCTGTGGTACCAAGACCGTTAGGATGGCAGTCAAGAGAGGCATCCTCAGCAGGACGAAGGGAGAGAGGAGGGCAAAGAGGGAGAGAAGGATGTGGAATAACCATGGTCAGGATATAACATGGTGCGTGAAGGCAGCAGCATCATTCCAGAGGAGATGTAGGTTGTGCGGGGGACTTGGCCACTGGTGTCTGAAAGGCAGCGTTGTGTGTTGCCCACGCATTTGTGTTTGCACCTATAGGTGCCAAGCATCTCTTTGTTTCAAATGCTTCAGATGTATTACGGGCCCCAGCCTCGCAGCGCCATCTGTAAAGTGCAGAGAGGTCTTCTAGTTGATAGTCTGGTTTGGGTCACTCAGGTGTTTCCATAGTTACTGGGCTTTTTATTTATTTTGGGGGGTAACTCTGATGTTGTCATGGCGATTGCCATGTTGTCAGGCCAGTTTTCATCACTCGGCAGATGAAGGCTGGGATTTCTTGGCTAGGAGAAAAGCGCAGCGTCCTGAGCTGCTGGACACAGGGCGATGCCGAAGCATGCGGAGACGCTTGCTAGCAGAGCAAGCAGCACCGTGTTGAGCTAACCAGGGGATATTTATCCCTGCTGCAGACACAAGACTCGTCATGCCTCCCGTTATGTTGGGGAAGTGTGCTGAGGAATTAAAGTGCGGGATCTCCCAGGAGGGATGAGGGCTTGGCAGCCCCAGGAGGAGGAGGTGGCGTGGTTTAGCAGTAATGATAACAAGGGCTCTGTGGTCAGACAGCGAGCGTGGTTATCCTGCCATGACGGGCCCAGGGACATGAGGAAAAGGTGTAAAAACTAGGTGTGTGCACGCAGATACCTTCGCTGGCACATCTGCCTGGCCGGCACTGGTCTGCCATGCGTGGACATCCTGAGCCAGAGGCTGCATCCAAGTCATCATCCTTAACGACCCTTCGTGGACTATTCTGCCATGGATTTGTGTAATTTCTTTTTGATGATTGCTGTAGTGTGATGGATTCTGGTGTAAGGCTTAAGACAGCGGCTGCCAGGGTAGGAAAACATTACAGTTTGGCTTGATGATGTGTTTACTCCTAAGAGGTCTGATCGAGAGGTCTTTACAGTGGGAATCCCTTATTAATCTCAGGATTAGGCTGGGTGCTGAAAGCTAGGTTCCATGCAGAGCTGGAGTCCTGAGCTGAGTCCGAGCTGTGATTTGCAGGATAGGTGCCGCCCAGGCAGTTGGCAAGGCAGAGGCATGAGACAGGGGAGATGCTCGGAGGATCCTGACATTGCCACGGTCCGGATATCCTCAGCAATCAGTCCGTTTAACCTCCGTGGTCCTCCGTGTCCGCCCTGGAAGAGGTACAGTAGTGGTCCTTTGTCTCACAGGACCGATGGGAGAATAAATGCATTCAAGACGTGAGGCACTCAGATGCAGTAGTAATCACAGCTTGTATATGCACTTAAGATAGATGAGACATGGTGGCCTAATGTGACAGAGGTCTCATGAGATCATCTGTCTATACATCAGCAGCAAACCAGCGAAGGGACTCTGGGAGAAGTCCGGTATATTTGGATATATCGATTCTCTCTGGCTCTTGGCGGGGCTTAAAAGGAGAGGAGAAGCAACTGCAAAAAAAATCCACCTTGAAGAGTTGCTTGTTCCTGGGAAAGGGACACATCCTCCCTTCTGAGAGGTTTGCCCATTAAGCACATCACTTGCTGTCTTCATCTTTCCAGGGTCCTCTCTGGACAGGAGGCAGGGGGGGATATTTATAGGTCAGATATCAGCTCTGGAGCCTGGCCGGGAGGCACCAAGCAAAGGGGGATCCACTTGGGTGGGAAAATCTCTGCTCACTTCTGCACCACCTTGTCCCTCGCAGTGATCAGCTCAGCATCCCGTGAGATGGGTCCTTTTAACCCTGCCTCAAGTCCCCTAATTAACTTAAGATCCATGCTCTCTGCTGGTCTTTTTAAGAGGGAAATATCTCTTGGAGAGAGCAGATGGTTTGTGTGAGACTGCTTCTGTGTTCATCCTGGGTCTTGTGGTTTTGTGCTGTCTTTTGTCTCCTGTTGAGATGTTGTGTGAGCCAACGCAAATGGTGTCCCAAAGAAGGGTAAGGAGTTGTCCTACCACAGTTGTATGATGGAGCACAGAGCCAGCCCTGAGCTGTTGGGTTGGGTTGGCCACTACGCTGTATGTGAAGTCCCACCTCAAGTCGTTGTGTGCGTTGTCCCAGTCTCATGGTGGCCAGGTGTCTCACAGAGGCTCAGACGACTCTTTTGGTGGCCGAGCACCTTGTCCTTCTTCCAAGAGGCAGTTGCAGGCCTGGGCTCCGGCTAAATTAACTGAAGCATTTCAACAGGCTCCAATCCTGTCGGCAGCTCAACCGTCCCCTTGTTTACTGTTGAAATAATTACTGCTTTGCCATAATATTAGCTCTGAGCCATGACTCCATTACCATTATCGCCAGAATATTACCCATTTATTATCTCCCAGCAACCCTGGAAGATGAACACTAGGCTTCAGAGACCAATTGTTTTACAACAGACAGGATCTTGGTGTGCATTGTTTAATGAGGTAAACTACATTATAGCCGGTATTAATTTGGCTGCGGTGCACTCCACTAAATCATTGTTAACCTGTAAATCTGCCACCTGATTTGATGCACGCTTAATCAGCGCACACCGGACAGATCGGCCGGGAAAAGGGTCACCAGCGGCCCGGCTCTGTTTGCATCGCATGGGGCGTAAATAAATAGTTTGTGGTGCTCTGGGAGAAGCAGGACTTGGAGACGGACACAAGTTTTGTGTGTGGCTGTGGTGAAGGAGAAGCTGGCAGCTGGCATTGCCAGGGGTTGCTTGCAAAGCACTGGGACATGTGCCATGACCAGCAATGGGATCCTGCCAGGAGCAGGGTGAATATTTAGCCCCTTGAGTGCCAGCAGCTTCCCCATCGGCTCTCATGGGAGCGCGATCTGGCCTGGCAGGAGCTGGGATCTGGCGGCATTGTGTCATGGGCTCCAGGGTTTGCTTTCCTCAAGGAGGGACTTCAACATGGTTAAAATGCCACGTGCTAAGCGCTTGGCTGTGGGTAGCTCCTTCCAGCATTTCCACTCCCCTGATGTGCCCTGGTGCCTCCTGCTCTTTCTAAGCAATGGAAGATTATGTACTTGTACGTGTGTGTGTGTATATATATATAATAGGAATATTTTTGATTCCCCGCATGGTGGAAATGAACTCTCTGAGCTGATTTGTTTGCATATTTGGCATAGCCGCCTTTAAAATATGCATCTTGGTCCAAAAATAACAAGACCCCTACCAGCTACAAATGAGGCGATGTCTTTCCCTTAAGAAAAGGAGGAAAAAAACCCAAACCACCAAAACCCTCTCAGCTTAAGCATATTCCCTAAACACAGCTTTGCAATGTCACGCTTTCCCGGCTTGCCAGAGGCAGAGCCTGCTCGACTCCTTATCTCGGCTTGGGGAAGTGGGTGGGCTGGTGGCTGTCGTGGGGGCAAAAGCGGGCAGCTCTGCCTGCACCCACATGTTTTATCTTTCGGCTCATCCCATTGGGAACTGGCTGCCTTTCCTGCAAGGGCGAGACCTGCAGTGGTGTCGCAAAAGGCCCCAATCTGTGCTGCCACCGTGCCCAGCACACAGGAGCTGGCACCCCGTACAAAGCCGGGTGAATAAGAATATTGGAGATTTGTTTTTCTCGCTCCCCAGCAGACCCATCTGCATAACAATCTGGTCAGTCCTGCATGCACCAGGCGGTGGCGGGACTGGGTTAGGGCAGCGGGGAAGTTCCTATTTGCTCTCATTGCCTGGGATAATGCCCTTGCCGCAGCACAATTGCCCAAGCATCCCACCCTCCAGCATTCTTTCTCCATCCCCAGCAGTGCCTGGGCTAACAGTGGGAAGAAAGGGGATATGTTAGTTATTTTTTTGGCGTGGCGGGATGAGGTGGACAAAACCCAACATGCCACTGATGTCAGCTTGCCGGATTTTCTGTCTCTTCTTTAGCGAGGAGCGCAGCTCCCTCCTTCCCTAGGAAACGCGTGGCTTTGTGTCGGCGGCTTGCTCCCTGCCTGGGACTCGCCTTTCATTTGGCCGGCGTGGGGAAGAGCAAGGGACAGGAGTGTCTGAGATCCGAGAGATCTCCACACAAATTAAAACCTTTTATCAGCCCCTAATAGCTGTGCAAACTAATTATATTTGGGCCAAACTTTGCCAGCAACTCCCCCGAGGTATTATTATAAAAATCTGAGCTGTGGAAACGTGTCCCCATTCTGTCAACACCGGGTCGCTTCAGCTATAGAAAACTCGGCTCTGGCTCGTTTTAGCTCCCGTGATGTGCTTTGCATAAGCCGCCACAGTTGTTTTCAGGGAGGAGAGAGCCCGGCTGGGCTGCCTCACATGTGGCCCAGGTCTGCTGAGCCAAGGGCAGGGCTGGGTGTCAGGGAATAACACCGAAATATTTATTTGCCCTGGCCCTGCTAGCCCTGCACGGTCTGCTGCCGCTCCCCCGCAGCCATCAGCGTGGCATCGGGGCTGTGGGCACGCAAGTCGGGTAACCATTCTTGTAGGGACACGATACCGTGGTGAAGGGTGGGAAGAATACGTGGAGATTCTCCAACCCCCAGCAGGCGGGCGATGGGAATGAGCAGAGGGAGGAAGCGCGGCTCTGCCATGAAGCTGCGCATGGATGGTTTTCCTGGCACTGGCACCTTGCTGGGGGGCTTCTGGTGGTGTTGGAGCTGTTTCCCCTGAATTCATGCTCCTCTTCTTCCCAGCATTGCGTTCTGCTCCCTTCCTTCCCTTGCAATATCTGCTCTGCTCACCGAGCTTGCACAGCGCAGGGCACCAAGGCCAAAGACATCTCCCGCATTCACCTGCCCGCGCTGTCTGTGGGTGGAGGCAGTGCAAGGACATGCTTGGAGCCAAACTCCGGCCCTTGTGAAGCTTGTCCCGGCAGGATGGAGGTTTTTCGCCCCCTGCCACCATTCCCCTGCTGTCCTTATGTTCTTCCCCTGTGCAGATTGCCAGCTAATGGGGTGGAGCTAGCACGAGCGCTCTCTATTAATGGAGCAGAATATAAACAAAATAAAGCCTTCATTTCCCAGGCTGTGATTTCATTATTAATATACTTTACAGTTCACAGGTTGTTCATTTGCTTCCATGTTTTCTCAGCTGGTGTAATCTGCGGCGCAGAGTGAGAAGAGTCATAAAATTTCCATTTCCAGTTGAATGTGCGTCCAATTCGCCGTGAAATGTTTCTCTCTGTCGTGAATATTAAGTGCCCGAGGAGTCGGTAGCCACAGGATTAGGCAGGGCAGGTTGCCAGCCCCTCTCCGCGTCCCGGGGGAGACATGGGTGGAGAGAAGGAAAGGTGACAAGGCGAGGTGTAGGGACCGAGGGAAGGACCATGTGGTGGAGTGAGGAGAAGGGAAAAGGGGGGAGGAGAGAAAAAAAGCGGTACAAAAGATGCTGGAGGGAAAGGCAGAAAAGTTGGGGAGTGGCAAAACGACTGACTGCAAGGAGGGACGTGGTGGGCAAAGGATGCTCCAACGGAGCAGACCTGCACTCCACCTCCTCTTGTCCCTCTTCCGTGACCTTGCTTGGCAGGGAAGATGCACCAGTGTCTGCTCCGGTTTTAAATCAGTTGTTGGTGTCTGTGCTCGGCCAGCGCCGTGGGCACTGGGGCTGTGCCCTTCCCCGAGCCTGAACGTGGGTAGAAAGAGAGTTTCTTTGTCTCTGGCGAGGCTGGGAAACACGGTGGTGCTTGGATGGGCAAGGAGCCGAAATGTGCTTGTGAGCCGGAGCTGCTCAGCTGCCCCGTGCCAAACTAAAGAACAGCAGTGAATAGCCCCGGAGGTGCAGGCACCATTGCACACGCAGAAAAAAGGGCTTGTCCATGAATTTAAGACACTGAGGTGCTGGAGCGTGTCCAGAGAAGGGCAACGAAGCTGATGAGGGGTCTGGAGCACAAGTCTTGCGAGGAGCGGCTGAGGGAACTGGGGGTGTTCAGCCTGGAGAAGAGGAGGCTGAGGGGAGACCTTCTCGCTCTCTACAGCTACCTGAAAGGAGGTTGTAGTGTGGGGGGATTCGGTCTCTTCTCCCAAGTAAGAAGCAATAGGACAAGAGGAAATGGCCTCAAGTTGCACTAGGAGAGGTTTAGATTGGATATTAGGAAAAATTTCTTCACCGCAAGGGTTATCAAGCATTGGAATCGACTGCCCAGGGCAGTGGTGGAGTCACCATCCCTGGAGGTATTTGAAAGCCGGGTAGATGTGGTGCTGAGGGACATGGTTTAGTGGTGGTTTTGGCCATGTTAGGTTGATGGTTGGACTCGATGATCTTAAAGGTCCCTTCCAACCTGGCTGATTCTATGATTCTGTGAATTGGGGGGGGCGGGAATTGTGTTGTGCTCATGGTGACATGGCCAGCAGGAAAAGCGGGGAGATTTGTCACATGTTTAGTGTATTCTTGCATGCTTTGTAGCAAATAATATACCCTGGAGGTATTTAAAAGACATGTAGACATGGTTTAGCGGTGAAGTTGGCAGTGCTAGGGTTATGCTTGGACTCAATGGTCTTAAGGGTCTTTTCCGACCTAAATGATTCCATGATTCTGAATTGAATGCTCTGGGGCAGGGCAGCAGGAGTTTGGGCAGGCGGTCCTGCCATGAGGCCAGGCAGGCAGCTGGTGGCAGCACGGGGAACCAGGAGCTGGTGGTGCCACGGAGGGGGTGCCCACAGCTGCAGCGCCAGTGGCAGCGGGCACAGCTGGCACGTTACCGCAGCTGGAGGTGGCGAGGGATGTGCGCCCTGGTCACCCCTCCCCTGCCCACCGCTTCGTCCTTGCAATAGCGGTGCGTGGTGCGGGTGTCACTGCCAGGGGGAGGGGACAAAAAGCCAAATCCTGGTGGTGTGCCCAGGCCATGGGGGTAACTGGGGCACTGCCCAGAGCCGATGGCACCGTTTCCTTCCGACTCTTTGCTGAAATGACTTCTGCCACAACGTTATTCACTGCAGGGGAAAAAAATGCCTCTTCCTTTCCCATCTTCTCTCGGTCGAGTCAAGATAATAATAGTCTTTTTCTGATCCCCTGAACTTTCCCATCTGCTTGGTAAAACAATGGCAATTCTTTTTCCTGCCGGTCTCTCTCTCTCTCTGTCTTACTCTCTTTTATTTTTATCCTCCTACAGTATAATTTAAAGCCAGAGCAATGCTGTAACCCATGGGTTTTTCCCCTTTCCTGTGATACGCTGCTGTTATTTAAAATGGCTTTTCCCTGGCAGAGCAAGGCCTCTTGCTGCCCTCCTGGCAACCATAGCGGGGCTGATACCTTCACAGGGGGACGATGGGCTCGAGGGATGGGGCTCAGTCCCCCTATTCCCAGTCCCTCCCAGTGCCCTGAGACCAGCATCACCCATCCCTGCAATTCTCCGCTCCCCATCTCCCCTTCCTAGGCACCCTCGCCAGCCCCCCGCACCTCCGTGCCCCCCGGCCGTGCCGAGGCCATCCATCTCACCGCCTGTGCATTTCCCCGGCTTCTCTCAATAAGCCACAATATTGCGAATGATCCTCCAGAAATGGAGACATCAGTGCCATAAAACACGAGGGACAGAGCAAGGCCACTGGGCTGGAAAATAGCATGTCTGAAAAAATAAAGACGCGCTAAAGATGATGGAGAGGAGACAGTGAGCTTCACCCTGCCGCCATTCAGATGGCTTCGGGGGGTAAAGAGGGGTCGGGGGGTCCTGGGGGAAGAGAAGGGAAGGGAAATACTGAAATATCCCCTGTCTACAGAAAACCATGGCAGCAACAGAGATCCGGGCTTGCCAGCAGCCATGTACAGGGATATGCAGGGAGAAGGGAAAGTTTCCCAGATCCCCATGACTTCTTGCCAGCGCTTGGGATGGATTTAGCTGGCACTTGATGCTTATTTTTTCACTCTAATGCCATTATGCCACTTGCTTCCCATCCTAGGGTTATTTTCTTAATGCGGCTGAAATACAGCTTAACTGAGGTTACAGCCATTTAGTGCTTTGGATTGCAATTGCTTCTTAAGAGCTTGTCCTACGGAGAAAGCCTTTGGGTTTAAATTTGCAGCCAGAGGGACCCTACGGTCCTGGTCGCCAGCAGCTGTTTTTCAGAGAAATCCGGAGGAAAGCGGTGCTCCTGGAGTTTGGCAGGGGACAGGGATGCTCTCGCCTGCAGAGCAATGCCGGTTGCCTGCTGAGGGGCGTGTGGTCAGGAGGGGATGCGGTGCATGTCACCACCGGTAGCCCAGCAGGGGATTTTATTTTGGGGGTGCTTTGCGAAAGCCCTGCAAATAGCTGGCGGGAGCACGTCATTTATTGGTGTTATCTCTCCTCGACGAGCCTTGTGCACCACAGCTTCTCCTAGAGACAGTGTGAAAGCTGCCAGAAATGGGATGGGCTCCAAGGAAAGCCAAGTTGCCACAGGATTTAATCGAGGAGCAGCGCTCCCGCAAACAGGATGCGTGTGTTTGTCGGAGCGATTTTCTCCAGCAGCATCTGTCACTCTCCGGCATCTCGGTATCATTGCAGCAAATTATTTAAACACTACCCACCGTACCCCATCTGTCAGGCAGCCCCTCCATGCGTATGGGGGCCCTACCTTGCCGCCTCTCCAAAGGAACTCACCAGCAAAGGCTGAGCGCCAAACAACAGGACAAATTAAATCAAAAGCACAGCTTTGGCACCCAGGGGGAAAATGCACATCAGCTTTGACTTATTGCATGGCGCACGCTTACAAGAGAGAAGCAGTGGCTTTTGTCACTGCGAGGGGGCCATGAAAAATGAATTAGGGCCGCTGCTGGGAGAGGGCACGCAGGAGAATCTTTCATTCTGGCGATGCTGTCCTCTCTCACCTTGCAACCGGCAGCGGGGAAAAAATCATGGGGAGGAAGAAAGAGGGAGGGAAGAAAGGAGAGAGGAACTTCTTATTGGGCGGCATGAACGGGTCTGGCTGCAGGCTGTGGGAGAGAGCATGGGAGGAGGAGAAGGTGCTCTGAGAGCAGCCTCGGTGCTTGAGCGGGAGCACGGAGCTGCTGGGAGTTGCCGTTTCATCAGTAACTCTGGAGAGGGCTTGGCTCCACAGGAGCCTCGATACTTGATTTTCATGTGCCTTTTGCCCGTGTTCCTGCAAGGAGGCAGAAAAGCTGCCTGGGAAGCGGCTCGGTGCCGGTCGCAGCCCCTGACGAACCTTTCCTCTCGGACCATCCATCCCTCCCAGTGCCACCACGGGGCCACCACCTCGCCCTCCGCACACATGGACCCCGAGGGCCGAGGACGAGGTTGCCCAGCTCTTTGCTTGCAAATAAAGCCTGAGTATCATGAAGCAAAGCAGCCCTCTAATGACCCCTGCGTCCATCCTCGCTACAGATCCAACACCACTTAGGCGCTTTGTGAACTGCAGCCATCGCTAATTTGCTATAGCGGGGTGGCATGTACCGTCGGGACCTTTTCCTGCAGCTCGACATTCTTACCAGCAGCCCAGGAGGAGGCAGGTGCCGGGAGAGGCGGAGGATGGTGGCTGCCAGTTTGCTGAGCCCTGAGCCACCTCCGAGCTAGCCCAGCTCTCCCTTGTGCCAAAATAAAAGGGCTCATCCTTTATTCGACTCCCGAGTTAGAGCCTCGTTCAAGGTTGGTTGGTCCCCGAGTTGTTTTATTTTCTTCCTTTAAATATTAATTTCCATAATCCTTTTCTTTCCCAAGGAACTACTTCTTGCAAACAAAAGGTTTAATGCTCCTCTTTCATTCCCGGTAACAAATAAGTTGTGTGGGGCACGCAAACATCCTGGCAGCAGCGAGCCTGTGCTCAGGGGATGGGGGAGAAGCATCCCGGAGGGATCACGGGTACCACGGCAGCATCTCCCCGGAGATGCTCGCCCGGAGAGGGAGGGCAGCGAGCCCGGCTGGCACTGGGAAGCCCTCGTGCAGCCCGGGATCCCAATCTTTTGCGTGGAGGCATCTCTGACATGCCTTTTTGAGATGGAAGATTTGAGAGCCGAAGGCCAGGAAGCACAATAGAAGATAGACTGCTTGTACCTCATTGTCTGGAGAATAGATGGGCTGCGGGCTCCCAGAGAATAGGAGCTGCCACTCAGGCAGCTTTAATAGAACAGGCGGCAGATAGATTTCAATAAAAGAAATGAGTATAAATATTGTTAGCGGAGAAGAGAGGAAAAGTGAAAAAGATCTTGTTTGACGAGTCACAGTGGGAAACTTTCAAGGACTTTTAAGCTAAAAACTCTTCACAATGGTGCTATAATGGGTGGCTAGATCGACTTGGCAGCATTACTCAGCAGCGGCGGGGTGAGCGGACCGGGCAGGTGTCCCCAGCATGGCTTGGAACAGGAGGTCCAGCCCTGGATGTAGGGCACAGTGGTGAGGTGGCTGTTTCAGCTTCCCATGCCTTGCTTTTGCTGTCAGTGATGTGCGTGGTGAATATAGGCTGTGAATATAGGCTGAGCTATATTAGTTTGCAGGCGAGGTGGTGGTATCTGGAGGGTCTCTGCAAGTTGCATGTCCCAGTGACTAGTGAGATGTATTGCATGCACCCACTTAATAGCTAAATATTTGAGTAGGCCATACTGTGTCCAGCTGTGGAGCCCGCAGCACAAGAAGGACATTGACCTGGTGGAGCAGGGCCAGAGGAGGCCACCAAGATGACCAGAGGGCTGGAGCCCCTCTGCTGTGAGGACAGGCTGAGAGAGTTGGGGGTGTTCAGCCTGGAGAAGAGAAGGCTCCAGGGAGAGCTTCTAGCAGCCTGCCAGTATCTGAAAGGGGCCTACAAGAAAGCTGGGGAGGGACTTTTGACAAGGGCATGTAGTGATAGGACAAGGGGTGATGGCTTCAAACTGGAAGCGGTTTAGATTAGATCTCAGGAAGAAATTCTTGACTGTGAGGGTGGTGAGACACTGGCCCAGGTTGCCCAGAGAAGCTGTGGCTGCCCTATCCCTGGAGGTGTTCAAGGCCTAGTTGGATGAGGCTTTGAGCAAGCTGGTCTAGTGGGAGGTGTCGTTGCCCATGGCAGGGGGGTTGGAATGAGATGATCTTTAAGGTCCCTTCCAACCCAAACCATTCTATGACATGTGAGCCCCAAGCATCTACAATGCACTGAGTAAATGCAGCCACAAAGGTGGGTCTTGTCTCAGATCTAGCTCGGAGTTGTGCAAGAAGTTGAAGAAAATGTCTTCCCTGGCAAAAAAGAATGGAGATTTGGCAGCAGGCTGCAGAGCCACAGCCTTCATGATTACTCCCGGTTGGCAGTTGCATTTGGAGGGTGCCTGTTGAAATACTTATGTCCTGCCTCTGTGCTCACAGGCAGCCAGAGATGGGGCTTTCAGAAATAGTCACCTCTGCTCATGTCAGCCCAAAATCACACCTGGGAGGTTCCTCTGTCACATCTCAAGGAGAAGCGTGAGGCACCGTCGGCTCCCCGTTATGCCCAAAATAATTGCAAGGAGAAGAGAAGCTGTGGTGCTGCATGACCATGCACCAGGGGAGGCTCCTGCAGCCCAGGGGAGGAGGGAACACCGATACCAGTGCAGGAGAACTTGGGGCAAGCATGGATCTATTGCTCAGCTTGCGTTCGGAGCCCTCGACACCAGCCAAGCCTGTCCACCCATGCTGCCATGCACGAGGGCACGGACCAAAACTGTCTGTGAAAGTTCTGCCGAAGCCAATGAAATGAAGGGTATGAGCAAGGAAAACAGGATGTTTCTCTCTCCTTGGTGGCGCAATTGGTGACGGTCACCCCCCCAGGGCGTGAGGATGAGGAGAGACCC
>VFFE01009221.1:2202703-2221827 GCA_008921705.1 Burhinus oedicnemus | reverse complement strand
TTTTTTTTTTTTTTTAATTGAAGGATGAAATATAGGAAAAGGATCACAAGAAGCAGGGAGGGAGAACTAGGGAAAGGCAGCAGATGTTGGAAAAGATCTACTTTCATGTTCCCTGTGCACCAGAAATGGGCAGACGTATGTTGGCAGAGCTACAGTCAGATTCCATAGCGACCCTACATCTTACACATCTGGAAGCTATTTGGCAGGGTGTAGAGTTCAAATATTTTCTGCTTCAGCTGGTTTCAGACATACCTTTCAATGCTGCTCTGAGCTTGGGACAGCTCAACCTACAGGCTCATTAAAGGCATTCACCCCAGCTTCGGTGCACTTCAGCTGTTGTCAGAAGCAGGCATGAAGCTGGGGTTTGCTCTCCCCCCTTTGGCTACACGGTGCCAGTAACACTCAGTAATGAGAATGTTAATAGAGAAACAGGGAGAGTAGGGAGAAGAAAACAGCACCACAACTCAGCAGAACCTGGCCTCATATCAAGAAACAAAATGTACTCGGACAAAATCCAGGGTGTGAGTTAACTTGAGTGCAGAGCAAGCCATTCAGGAAATAAGATGATCTGTGCTGCACAGGAACAGAGAAGGGTCACATTAGTGGCCATGTGCTTTTTTGCAGAAACTCCTCCCTTTAAAAAAATAAGTAAGTAGAAGAAGAAAGGAAAGGTTTGGTGTCTCTGCCCTAGAAGAATGGCCATCTTAAGCCAGCAGGAAAGAGGAGGCATGTTGCTGGGTTTGGGGCTGCTGACATTGCACTGACCCAGCATGGGAGCTCCCAGCAGTCACCAGAGGTTAACTCTGCTTTGGTAAGAAACACTTCCCAGTGGAGATACATTTCTGGGACCACACCATATTCCAGCTAGCATAATTCAGTGCCTGCGAGCTACCCACCATGCCTAGTGAGGAGAGAGCAAACCACTGGAGTGGTGCATGATTTACCCCATCAGGATGAGCCCCCCCTGCGTGTGGCACAGCTTGCAGCAACCAGCCTGCCCCAGCGCAGTGGGGGGTCACTGTGACCAGGTAAGCATCCCACTGCCCATAGCCCTGCTGGTGGTGCACACCCAGCAGGCATGTAACAGACTGCTGCAGACTAAGGCTTTCCCCACCTCACAGCATAGGTCCCAGCTGTGCTGCCGCGGGAAGCAAGCCAGGGACTTTCACTGGTGAAGAAAGATGTCTACTGCAAAACAAGGAGCTCGCAGAAATCCAGGGACTGAGCTCCACTCCCGTGAACTGACCTTGGCCTATCCAGCCAATGTTTCCTTCATTTTCTCCCCTCTAAGTCTCAACCATGCTCAGGAACTTGAAGCAATACATTGATCCTTTCAATGCTTAACACACTTCAAGCCATCATATCTCCTTAATTTAGATATACAGTATCTTACATGCCTCTAATTCTGCCTTCATCTTCTCTGTCCAGAGCCATCCTGGAATTAAAACAGGGAAAGAGAAGAGGAATGGGATGAAACAGCATCTAAAAGTAGCATGCCAAGATATTATCACTCAATAACGCTGTCAGTGGCAGGAACATTTTGCAGCACAGCTCTTGTAACACTTCCACCTCCAGTTCCCCCCACCCTCACATCACTATTTCTATTTGCACTCTGTGCTCTCTGACAGCAAATGCATCCAGATGCAAGAGAGATGTCATACTTTTGCTTTCTTCACTCCACTTCAAAACTCAGAAAGCAGCAATATTTATCCGCTCATTTTGTGGCTAAGGGCACAGACACCAGTGGGGGTGACCCAGAGCATGTGGCAGAAGGACAAGAGGGTAGGAAGCCCCCGTGCCGTGACATCTTTGCATGGCCACTGCAGTCATCTCTACCCCAGTCCAGGTGCCTGGCCAGATTGCCCTGGTTTGGAAATGTCCAGTGGCAGGTCTACTCTTCAGAAGGTGCTGCTCATCTACCAGCCCAGCTGTCAAGTCCTGCACTGACATTTTCCCTGGGTCAGCATTTCCAAACATTTTCTCAGTCTGACCCTACCACCTCTCTCCCCCAGCCTCCTCCTTCCCTGTCCTCCCCCCACGCACCATGACAAAACAAGCATCCATCCCCTTCCCATGTCCCGGCTATCCCTGCCGTGCGGCCTCGCTCGCCCATGGCCCTCCCATCCCAGTGCTGACGCAGGAATCATGCTATTTGTTTAGCTGACATAATGAGAAGGTCAGTCAGGGATGAAAAAAGCCCAAGAGAAACATTAAGATGTTTTATGTCAACTTTAAATGAACAGCAAGACAGGACTTGGTCCTGTCCCATATGGTCCCACTGGTCCCATATGTCAAAAATACGTACCAAAAATATGTACCAAAATATGTCCCATATGTACCACTGGTCCCATATGTCAAAAATACAGCCAAGTCAGAGGAAGAACACACACTTGTGGCATAACAAAAACTGAACCTTAAAGCAGTTAAAATATATCTGATTATGGTGGCTGGAAAATCCCAGCAGACTGTGACCTACATAATTAATCTTTTCCCTACAAAGAGCTTTACTAGAAAATATACATGACCATAAATATCAAATTCACTACTTATGTTCAACCTGGTGTACTTGGCTTAGCAATACCAAAATGACACAGTGCCATGGAGCTGGACAGTCTGCAGTGGAGAAGGAGTTTAACTGTGACACTGTGGTGGGTTGATCTTGGCTGGCTGCTAGGTGCCCACGAAGCCACTCTATCATTCCCCTCCTCAGCAGGATGGGGTGGGGGGGGAGAAAATAAGATGCAAAAAACTCATGGGTCAAAATAAAGGCAGTTTAATAAAACAAAAGCAAAGGCCACATGCAGAAGCAAAGAAAAACAAAAGATTTATTCTCTACTTCCCATCAGCAGGCGATGTCCAGCCACTTCCCGGGAAGCAGGGCTTCAGTAGGCATAGCAGTTGCTCTGGAAGACAAACATGAAAATAATGAATGCCCCCACTTCTCTTTCTCTTAGTTTTTATTGCTGAGCAGACGTCATATGGGTCAATTTGGGTCAGCCGTCCTGGCTATATCCCCTCCCAAGTTCTTGCCCACCCCCAGCCTACTGGTGAGGGGGGGATGTTGGAGAGACAGCCTTGATGCTGTGGGGGCACTGCTCAGCAGTAGCCAAAACACTGGTGTGTTATCAACACCTTTCTAGCTACCAATACACAGCACAGCACTATGAGGGCTGCTATGGGGAAAGCTAACTCCATCTCAGCCAGACCCAATACAAGTGGTAAGTCAGCCAGAGGGTTGTGGTCCATACCACAGGGTGTGCAAGTCTGAGTTCCTGCGTTTGAACACCTGGGACACCAAGGTCAAAGTGCTGCTGCAAAGGGAACCAACAACTCCAGCTTGCAGTCAATTAGCTCTTCCTCTTGCATTCCTATATATCAAGGCTGCAATATTCAGACCTGCTCTACAGCCTCCTTGTTCCTTCCCCTGGGGAACAACCTGAGCTTACGATGCCCAGCCCTGCTCACAGAGCCTGGAAGCACCCCAGGAGCTGCCCGTTGACTTCCAAATCTGCCAGCCTTCCCAGAAGCAAGGTGCTACAGGCTCACCTGGGAGGTCGCAGGCAGCCAGAGACCTCTGGAGATTTCTGCTTTATCTCAAGTGGAACAAATGGGAAGATGTTAACAGTATTAAACTTTCAGCCAGTAACACAGATATAAACAGACAGCACAGGCTTATGAAGAAATAATTGGTCAGACAACTGCAGTTGCTTGATTGGCAGGACTGCAAGCTTCATGGAATGTAGCAGACATAACGTGAAGATACATCATAAATTCAGCCTCAGTGCTTGGAGGCAAATAGGAGACCTGCTTTGTCTCATTTAATGTCTTCAGGAATCATTTGCCAGCAAATAGAAGCTGCACTCCCTAACTAAAGAAGGAAAGTGGTGCGGGAGAATTAGATCATTGTCTTCTAGGATTGAAATACACTCACTTCAAATGAATGATGTGATGAAATGGTAACTGCATCAGCTCCACACAACCCCCTCTCCAGTGGGGATCTACAGGCTGGAGCCGTTTCTGTGTAACTGGTGAATCAACTGAAATGTGCTTTCTTTTACTATCTTTTCTGTAAATTCTTCTTAGGGATGGAGCTTGTGGTTGCAAATGAACAGTTCAGTTAGTAAAGATGAGGAAGAAGTGGAAATGACACACCAAAACTGTCAACTAATCCTGTTCTGTTCTGTGACTGGTTTTTTCAGGTTTGGCAGCCTGCACTAATCCCATCACTTCTCTGGGGAAGTGCTCTGAGCAGAGCACTCTGAGCAGAGCGTGGCAACATGCTGAGCATGCAGCTCAACCACGTGCAGATCTTCTGCATTAAGCTCTGCACACAGCAGAGAAAAGGCATCGCACAGACTCTACCATTTCAGGAACAGTTGTGTGAGAGTGGAGGTCTATGCTGTGTCCAATGAAATATTTTTGAGAGCTGTGTTGCAGTCCTCTGCTGACCACTTCAGATGAGCAATTGGAGGCAGTGGGGATGTCCCAGGCCAGTGCCAGAGAAACAGAGAGCAGCTGGAGGCGGAAACTCATTCTTTGGATGGAGCTAGTTGGTGGAAAGTTTGGGAAGCTTCTCGCCATCAGGCTTTGTTCCCTAACTATATGGTTCAAAATCCAATTTGCTAGGACAACTTTGGTTCTTTCCTTTGATCTTCTTGATGGGGAAAAAAACACGAAGTGAGGAAGCTTCCAAGTAGAGCTGTGCAAGACCTGTCTCTCCCCCATCAGGCTAGAGCACATCCCTCAAGTTACTACTTCTTGAACAAGGCAGTTTCTGCAACAATATTTGGCTACCGGACATCCAAAGATTCTGGAATAAACAATATCAAACCATCCAACTATTATTCTGTTTATTTTACTGCAATATTCAGTGTTCAATTGGGGGGGGGGAACTTGTTGAAATGTTTAAAAATCATTCAAGTATCTCACCAGAAAAATGTTAAACTCTTCTACTGTTCTCCCTTTGTGAAAATTAAAATCTGGGAAAATCTACCTGATTTCATAGAACTCTTCAATTTTAATGGAAATGGTTGAAATTTCTCCTTCCAGATGGATTTTCCATGTCCCGCAGAAAAATTGTCTGAAACTCTTTGGCATGATACTCCAGAGGAATTGCACTAAGGCTGGAAGCATCATATTTCAGATCAGAATATTTATTTAACACATTTGACTTAGCCCTAGATAACCGCTTAAAATTTAATTCTAGTACATATATAAGAGAAGCAGCTAAAGAAAAAAAAATTATCTGAGAAGGTAATTCCTGCTTCAGCTAGAGTATGAAGTTTTCTTTGCTGATTAAGAGCTAGCAAATCCAGTTTACCTTTCCATATGCCCAGACCACTAGATCCCATCTGGAATTTTCAAAACTCATTATCTCTCTCCTCCTTTCCCATCCCCCTTTTCTTCCTTTTTACAGGCTGCGTCTTTACTAAGAAAAAAACACTAAAGCCACATTCCTACTAATACTATTCTTAGCTTTTTGTTTCCCCTGTAGGAGTCACAGTTCATGTTACCACAAAACACTTACAGACATTTAATTGCCAAACCAAGCTGTAGCTTGAACCAAGTTCCCAACGAGTTGCATTTGATAGTTACCTTTGTTCAGCCAAGCTACATAGTACAAAGTCTAATATCACATTGGCCAATAGACACACAAAAATGGGAGCTGACAGGGAGCAGCGACATTCAGAGCTCATGATAAAGTCACATTAGAAATGGTGAGATTCCAAACATTCAGCCCAGGTCAGACTCCAAGCCCAATTAATTGCAGAAGAAATTCCTCTCCAGAATGCAAACTTCATATTTTTTTCTTTCACTTCGCGCAGCCATTCCTGACAATGAGCTGAGACACCTTTTGCTGTGAAAAGCAAAGAAAGCCATACCACCTGATGCTAAGCATACCAAGCAAGATAAATCTGAAGCCAGGTTATCTTCTCTTTCAGTTAGCTCAGTGCAAAATGCTTTGAAATCTTTGTTGTAGAATCATAGAATCACCCAGGTTGGAAGGGACCTTTAAGATCATCGAGTCCAACCATCAACCTAACACTGCCAAAACCACCACTAAACCATGTCCCTCAGCACCACGTCTACCCATCTTTTAAATACCTCCAGGGATGGTGATTCCACCACTTCCCTGGGCAGCCTGTTCCAATGCTTGACAACCCTTTCTGTAAGGAAATTTTTCCTAATATCCAATCTAATCGTCCCCTGGTGCAACTTGAACCCGTTTCCTCTTGTCCTATCGCTTGTTACTTGGGAGAAGAGATCAACACCCACCTCTCTACAACCTCCTTTCAGGTAGTTGTAGAGAGCAATAAGGGCTCCCCTGAGCCCAGTTCCCTCAGCCGCTCCTCATAAGACTTGTATCGTAGAAGTATATAGCTCAAAGGGATTTGAAAAACTACATACTTCTTCTCACTGTCCCAAGGCAGAATCGGCTTCTCTGGTGTCATAGCCAAGAGATGTTTCTCCCAATTGTTCTTGAAGACTGGCATCCTATTCCTACAGTTCACCATCATTGCCATTAGAAAGTGTTTCCCATTTTCAAACCAGAAACTTCTTCACTACTATTTGCAAACTGTCATTCACTGACTCTGCGGCAGTCCTGCAGCACCAAAACATTTCACTCTTCCCTCCTCAGTCTCCCATTCTTTGGACTGAAAAGCCCTCAGTCTTTCACCATCAGATGTTATTTGCTGCATCTCTGAGGAGTCTTATTGCTCTTTTGTGGACTTTTTCCAGTTTGTGCCCGGCTTCTCTGACGTGGACACAGCTCTCGAGCTGGCCTGTCCAGTCACAGGCTTAGTGCATCCTCCTACAGCTTGTACTGCTACCCCTAATGGCACTTTTCTCCCCCCTTCCTGCAACTGGAGGATAACGTTGCCTCATGTTCACCCTATACCTAGCTATATCCCCCAGATCCCTTTTTGCCAAACTTCTGCCCATTTAGCCCTTCCCTACCTGTGCCCATTAATTTCATTACTTCTGGGAAAGCAGTCTTGGACTTGTCTTTATTGAGTTATGCCATCCTTTTTCAGCCCAAATCTTTAATTCATTGAGATCCTTTAGAATTCAAATCCCTCCTGAGATGTGCTCATCTGCAAATTTAATAATCCATCTCTACTTTATGAAAATGCTGAGTAGTGGAGGACAAAAACCAATCTCAGCCTAACCTCTCACAACAGTCTTCCATTTTGATTCACCAGTTTTCCAGCCTCCATGTTGACAAGGGCAGGTTTATTGCTTATGAGTTCATCTACACCTCCCCTCAGATTATAAACCCCCAGTCCTGTCTTTCATATCTACTTATGGTGAGAGAGTTAGAAATAAAGATATCACTAATGAGGGATCAGATTTTCTCAAACATAAGCCATCATGCATAGTTGGAGAGAGCTGCAAAGACCTGTGCTCAAGGAACTTGCCAATCCAAATAAAGAAACCTCAAATTAATCATAGAATGGTTTGCCTTGGAAGGGACCTTTAAAGGTCATCTAGTCCAACCCCCCCTGCAATGAGCAGGGACATCTTCAATGAGATCAGGTTGCTCAGAGCCTCATCCAACCTGACCTTGAATGTTTCCAGGGATGGGGTATCTCTCTGGGCAACCTGTTCCAGTGTTTTACCACCCTCACTGTAAAAAATTTCTTCCTTCTATCTAGTCTGAATCTTCCCTCTTTTAGTTTAAAACCATTACCCCTTGTCCTATTGCTACAGGCCCTGCTAAAAAGTCTGTCCCCATCTTTCTTATGTACTTTAAGTACTGAAAGGATGCAATAAGGTCTCCCCTGAGCCTTCTCCAGACTAAACAACCCCAACTCTCTTAGCTTTTCCACATAGGAGAGGTGTTCCATCTCTCTGATCGTTTTTGTGGCTTTCCTCTGGACCTGCTCCAACAGGTCCATGTCTTTCTTTTACTGAGGACTCCAGAGCTGAATGCAGTACTCCAGGTGGGGTCTCACCAGAGCAGAGTAGAGGGGCAGAATCACCTCCCTCGACCTGCTGGCCACACTTCTTTTGAAGCAGCCCAGAATGTGGTTGGCCTTCTGGGCTGCGAGTGCACATTGTCGGCTCACGTCCAGCTTTTCATCCACCAGTACCCCCAAGTCCTTGTCCACAGGGCTGCTCTCAATCCACTCATCCCCCAGCCTGTATTGATACCAGGGGTTGCCTTGACCCAGGTGCAGGACCTTGCACTTGGCCTTGTTGAACCTCATGAGGTTCACATGGGCCCACTTCTTGACCTTATCCAGGTCCCTCTGGATGGCATCCCTTCCCTCAGGAGTGTCAACTGCCCCACTCAGCTTGGTGTCATCTGCAAATTTTCTGAGGGTGCACTTGATCCCACTGTCTATGTCATTGATGAAGATATTGAACAGTGCTGGTTCCAATAGGGACTCCTGAGGGACACCAAAGAAAAGGATCAGTAGCCATTGCTTCAACTTTCAGGGTTTCAGCACATTTCCTCTTTAACACTTTTAAGAAGTCAAGTGCTCAGGTACTCATGCAGTTCTTTCTTACAGCAAGTGACAGAGACAAAAATCAAGCAAGGGGAAAGGAAAAGGTCAATAAAAGTAAGATATCCCCTGACCACTGTAACAATAGTCTTTAGGACAATAGAGCTATCAGTGCTCTGCAGTTTGATATTTGCATTGTAAGTGGCATTTCTGATTCGGCTTGGGCTTTTTGCAATGTGCCAGGTGTTAAAGACCTGGCTCTCTCGCAACTGTTCCTCCCTAATTTAGCATTAGCTATTTAGCAACAGCATTACAACAGCTTCTTCACACAGTTTATTCCCTGAAGCATTAAACACAATTAAAAGCATGAAAAAAATTAATATACATTTCTCAGATAATCTTTTGATATTTCCCCATTGGTTGACTTATCTCTGGCTTTTCCTCATACTATTATTTTTGTCTGTGTAAAATCTGACAATATTTGAGTGTGTCTTGAAGATCAATGCCTCCGCAGAGGCCACCAGGTGATCCAGAGAAGCTGCTCAGGCAAACTCAGTTCCTGCCCGTGGTGTAGCCACGGGTAAACTTCCCCACTCCAAGGGTGGATTTACCCATCCCTACTGTTGGCAGTGCAGTGTTCACCCATTTCTCACAGTCAAGACTGGGCCAGCAGGCAAGGGAGTAATTCTGTCCTTCTCATTTACCACTGCACCACTGGCCTTTGCCCCAAAGGCTTTATGGTCTACTTTAAAGCAAGGCATAAACAAACAGAGGAAGGAGAAATGGAGATCAAAGGTGACCGGGGCAATGAAGTAATGGTGCATGTCTGCCCTTGCCCAATTTAATGGCTACAAATAGTCTTAAAAATCAGCTGACCTTCCAACAGGTTCTGGGTTAATTATGTTGTGTGTGGTTTGGTTTTCCTATTTTTAATCAGATTTTTCTGTCCTCAAAGGTGTTCCAGCAGAAGTAATTGAGTAGAAACTACCTGTAAAAGGCCAAAGCTTTTGACCTAGTTCAGAAAGGGAAGTTTGAAAAGAGTATGGGGGAATTCAAGGGAGGAGTGGAGAAATGAGTTGTTTAGGGGTCCGACTGCCAGCCCAAGGAAAGAGTGGAGCAAAGTCACGGAGGAGAGCAGATTAGGAGCCAGTGGTCTAAGATATTTGGAAATCCGGGGATACAAATCCAATCCCGTTTTGCTGGGCAAGCAACACACTCTTGTGCTGGGGCTTCCCAGCTGCAAAAGGGGGGCAGTATTATCTTTTTCTACCAGAGGTATATACAGAGAAATTGGAGAGATTAAAGAAAGTGATGTCTTTGAATATGGTGGTTGATAGCATAGTACAAGAGTAAGAGCAGGAGCCTGAGGAAGAGGGCTCACACCATGAATTTGCAAGCCTGCAGGGAATCTATAGAGTTGTGCAGAGAAACAGCTTCTAATAAATAACAAGTTAGAGACAAGGAAAGCTAGGAATTTAGAAAAGCCATAAGGTGACCCTGTTTGCTGTGACTCACCCTTTAATAAAATTAAGATTTAACCTCTTCTATAGTTTCATGTGGATAAGTCACAACTATCTAATAAAGATTCAGCTCAGCAGATCTCTATTATAATTTCTTGCTGTGAATCCATATATTATTCCAAACGCTTGACTTCATTACTATGGCAGACAAATCACTGCTGTTACAGTACCTTTTTATGTATGATATGCACACCATTGTTTCTCTGCTCTGTTTACTATCCTTTTTCATTGTTTCCATCCTGCACAGTAACACAAAACCCTACCAGTGTAATTTACTCTGCTCAGTATGCTATTTTGCTAAAATATTTTTCTTTTATATGTCATCTCCAAAAATAAATAAATACAAGAATATTACTATGGTTGAAAAATCAAGCTAGTTAGGTAATGTGAAATTGACAGACATTCAGCATCCTTCAGTTACCTGCCCTTGTACATATGCATTCTGGCATAGCCTTTAATTAACGTGATTGTACCATTTTTTTTCCAGTGAAAATGTCATTAAGAACCCAGAGGGAGTGAGGACCCAGTACAGAGTATTCAGCTTTCTCCTTAATGTTTAACAGGCTTATTTTCTATAATCCTCAAAATCCTGCTCTGAAGACAGGCTAATTAATTTCTGCCTGTTTTTCTCTCATGCCACTACAGTACACAAGTGCTTCAGAAACAACATGTTAATTTTCATAGGAGCCTTGAGAGATGGGCAAGGGGTAAGGAGGTGTGGGAGGTGATAAACTTCTTTTTACAAGAAGCAAGCCAAAATTGTGAGCCTCAGTGGGGACCTGACTCAAAGACAGTGCCCCTGTTCCCATCCCACCCCAGATCTGAGAAGCATAAATCATCCATCCCCAAGCTGGAACTCAGCACTGGGCTCTGTGGTGTCAGCATACACTTTGGTCGGTGGCAGATGCACCAGGATAGGCTGGTGCAAGCCCCAGCTGCCCTGAAGGACACAGCAAGCTCATGGAGCCCTGGGGGATAGTGTGCACCCACAGGCAGCGCTAAGGGGCACACCAAGAAGACATGGAGTTTTAGCCATTGAGCTCTCGGAAACTCATACTCATCCTGAATAAACCACATTTTAAAAAGCACATAATCTGGCCAAATTTTGGGAAATATCCTCAAAGCAACAGAAGGTGCATCACCAATAACAAGGCTCAGCCCAGCCAGCTTTCTCGCTTGAAGCATGCAGGCAAGCGGCTCGCTCTTACCAGAGGAAACCATCCTCTGTGCAGTTCAGGATTTGTGCTCAAAAATGGTCAAGTTGTTTTGGCTGAAGTTTTCCAGCAAAATCAGCTTGACCCAGAGATCTGGCAAGGAAGTGCTCAACTCAGAGACTCATGCTTTATCAAAAGGTACAAAGTGACTGAAAACAGAATTTTACAATCAGAAGCACCAGATAAACATAATAATAAACTCTATTCCTCATAATGAGAAAAAAAGTAGCATGTCTGGCCATACCCAAAATTAGATTGATTTTGACAGTCTGACAGCATAGTTTTAATTGCTGTTTATAGCACAGCACTCTTGTGTAGCCTCATAATCAATTAGCAGTGCTGCCAGCAGCTAAACACAGCCGTGTTCACACACCAGCTCAGGGAGATGGACCGAGGTGGTCTCGCCTGCTCTGGGCTGCAGACGGGCCAGCGCTGCTCTGGCTGTCACCACCTCTGCCCAGGGCCACCTTCTGCCCTCACTAAAGTCAGGGGCACAGCTGCCAGGGTCGCATTAACATATATAGCCATATGCACTGGAAAATCTTGTTACAAGCGTACAGCTCAGGGCTACGTCCAGCACCAGGGGCTTTCTGATGAAGAAATCAACCCGTATGAGTTTGAAGGGCTCCACTTATATCTTGACAGGTGAGTTGAGCAGTGTGGGTCTGCCTTGTCTGGCCGGTGGTGAAGTGCAGCCATGAGGATGAAGGACCCTGAGCAGGATGCTCTTCCAGACAGCATGTTTTTAAGCAGCATAGCCTGCAACAATCAGACCTTCTTGACACAGTGTGTTTACTAAACAGCAGTAACAGTCAGAGACCCCAGAGCACATATCATTTTCTGAAGCACTGATGTGAGCTTTTACCCAGCTACTGTGAATAGAACAGATATGACTAGGTCTGAAACACAACTGCTTAAAAAAAAAAATTTCAAAAAGATACATATCTGAAAAGCTGACAGGTCAGGCACATAGTCAAGTGATCACCAGAGTTAGCTATACGTGGCAGATCTGTGCTGTAGACCATGCACTGTGTGTGAAGCCCTCACTGCTGAACCTGAGAGGACTTACACTGAACCAAATTAAAAATCCTGCATCAAGTGACATTAATTCACTGCTATGACAGTCTAGCCAAAGATTGGAAAGCCTCTGCAACAAACCTTCGTATGCCTGTCTCTCAGAAGCCTTCATGATCACCTTCTTTTACTTTAGTGGCAAAGTCACCTCTCTTTTGCAGCCCCTCACCAGGCAAAGGGTGCCTTGAAGATATACTATACTTGCTCTCAGAGAGAGAGGTCAGCATAGGCTTCACACAGCACCTCCTCCTTCCTTCCTGAAGCAGCTCTGAAGCCGGGACACATCCTTCTCAAAGTCAATGGAAAATCAGACAGCCCCCAAATTTAAGGATGTGCTTATATGATTTCCTTAGGCCTGGATTGAAAAATATGCTTAGATGCTTTTCTGAGTCAGAGCCAGAAACAATTCCCCCAATCCACCCCTTTTGCTTGAGACTCCTCGCAGCAGCAGATAGATGACAGTTTTCATTAAATCTTTGGTATCAATGCAAGATTGAACGCATCCTTAATTGCAACACCCTGACTGGCATCCCCACAATATTTTCAAGGAGAATGCAAAATTTTAAGCTCCGCAGGAGTGTACCAGCCCACAGCAAACAGCTCTGGGACTAGTGCATAGTGCGGTGTGAAACACAGGTAAGAAACTGTTCCACATTACAGCAAACAGCAGCATATTTTAATCTTGCTTTAAAACCAGCCACACATTCATTTGAAGGAATTAATGTAACTAGATTCAAATATCAAGGCAATCTGTCTACAATTCTTACCCCAATTTACTAGCTAACAGGTGACTGCTTGTGTTCTGAGCAAGCACAGATACTTACTGAGTGAAAATATGCAGTTTTCTGAATATTTTCATGGTAAACAATCATTTTAAATCTAAAGACAAAGTAGAGCTTTTCTTCAGAAAGATCTGTCTTCCAAACTCTCTGAACATGTGCTTTTTAAGCAGGCTCGGACAAAATATTTTATATATATCAATCAAGTGACACCAATAGGCTCAGTAAAATCTTCTACCTCTGTTTTTTATGAGATGAGAACAAAGAAAGTTACATTTTGGAGGAAAGGAGAGTAGCAAACCATGGCTACAAATATTCGAATGACAAAAACATCTGAGTGAATTCCAGATGTCATCCATATGTTATGGTTTAATAGTTCAGCTCTGAGTCACAAGCAACAGAAAACCTGTTACAAAACACATATGCCTGCCCGTGTGTGTGCACACACACCAGTGTGAACTACTTAAAAAAAGAAAATTCATATTTTTCATGGCATTAGTAGCACTCGAGAAAAATGGTTAATCTGAGCTGAGGTGGGAGAAAATTAGCAAAGTTTGTCCTATGCCATAGACCAAGGGCATGATAAATTGTAGTTTTAACATTGACACTGACAAAGAATGAATTAAAACTGAAGAGAAATTAAACACTCACTTCACAAGTGTTACAGTCCATTTGGATCTCTCAACTTTACAGGACAACATATTCTGCAAATTAAACTTTATTTCATGAGCTCATTAAGAAATACAAAAAACACACACAACAAACAGGGTCTCAATCCCCTTTGCCCAGGTGAGTCTATCACATGAATTCACTTATTCACCAGTCAAGTCATAAGGTTTCATAACTTATAACCCATAACTCTTAATTCATGCACTTATGAAAAATAAAATAAAATAAAATAAAATAAAATAAAATAAAATAAAATAAAATAAAATAAAATAAAATAAAATAGTTACCTAGCTGATGGTGAAAGTGCTCATCCTTCCTTCTCCATCACAGTGTGGGTGTCCCCTGTATCACACTGGGAAGCAACAAAAGCCATAGAAGTCCAGCTGCTGCTGGATCCACTTCAACAGCTTTTTGGGTAAGCTGATGTTTTATACCTTCCAGCTTGGAGGTTTGGTCTATACTATTTCCATAAGTTAGCAGATTTTGATGAAACTGCCAGACAAAAGATAATGGCTGCAGGAGACAGCAATCTGCAGGTGATAATGGCTGCATCATGGCCCTTTAGCTCTTTCTGGCCACCTGTCCTGCCTACATGGTGCTCTCTCTTTGACCTAATGGTGCTGCTCCCAGCATACATCAGGCCTTAGCATGAGCTGGGTTAGCCAAAAATCTGAGCAGGAGTTGAGTGAACAGTCACAACAAGCAAGTGTAAGCCTTTCAAATCCTGAAAGTCTAATCACACCCTGTGTCTTGAATAATCACTAGTCTAACTCACACCCCTGCCATGTGAAACTCATGGAAATCCAAGTAATTCTTAGCCCAGATCTTTCAAATGGTAATATTTATATTGTGGTTTATTAGGTCCTTTGACTTTTTCTTCTCACATAAAAGGAATAAATATCCATGGAACCGATGTTTAGCAACAGCTATCACATGCCTCATCTTCTTTCTGGCAAAGAAATGTAGAGGAGAACCGTGCAGTTTGTGGCCATGAGCAGATGCCCCTCGCTGGGTGGTTTTGGCTCTCCCTGGCTTTGGGTGGTGGACTCACAGGGGAGTCAGCAAGCTAAATGCTCCCTCTCTGCTTTGCTCTGGCTTTGCTGCCTGCCCAAAGCAGGGACCTGCACGCAAAGGGAATAAGCTACTTTGGCTCATCAATTTTTCACTCATCCCTTCCTTCTGGAACTAGAATTGCTCGTGCCGCACTCCCACGCACTGCAATCAGCCTGCTCCCTCCCTCCCTCCCTCCATCTGGGTGGCCCTCCCAGAGACAGATTAAGTCAGATGCTTCGGAACCTGGACCAATTGGTCTCAGGGAATTTGCACAGCAGTGAAATCTATAAGGAGCTACAGACACTTTGCCACCCCCAAGAAACTGTATCTGTTTACACTCCTGAACACCTTATATGTTTTCTTGGCTGATTTCAAATGCACACTTGTATTTGGACATGCACATGGCAAGTCTATGCACCTACACAGTCACTTGCATGTGCAAACCTGAGCCGGATAGGCCAGTATGTCAAGCGCACACATCAGGGTGCATGATAACCACGTGCCATGCATGCACAAATCATTTTTAATGAAAATTAGGCCTTTAAAGCTATGTTTAAAGAAGCTGTATTAGAGGATTTTTTAAGGACTCCATGAAAGGACAAGTGGGATAGTGGCAACGAATCAGCCCAAGCAGAATTACTTCAAAGGTAGGCTCAAGAGGGGAAGAAAGATGAGCAAACTTCAGCCGGAGGAACCACAGCAACGCACTCCTCAGCAGCGGAGCTGGCTGATATCTGCCTGTTCCTTGGGGTCTCCTGGCTGCACTCCTCAGCTGCTGGAGGATGGCATTTAGATTAAAGAAACTGAAATTACACTGATGCTGTTTCTGTCCTGGTCTTGAAAAGCAAAAGACGGATAGTGCTTGCTAAGTACCCGTGTGCCAACAACATGTCAGAGGTTTCACTCTGCCCCAGGGGCTCCTGGAAAGAGGACAACTCTCTGCTTGGGAGCTCACATGAGGTTTTTATATTTCTTCCAAAGTTCCCTCCAATTTAAAGTGCAGTCTTGGGGGTAGGGGAGGACGGATGCTAAAGCACACTAAAAAAAGACCAAACAAAACAGCCATCAAACAGATTTACACTCCAGCCTTTGCAAATTAATATTTCACATGGAAATTTGGACAGGTGCAGTGTTACCAGATGTGGCAATGGCAGCCTCCTGCCCTATATAGCTGACCCTTATTTATCTTGCTGTGGTTTCCACTTAGCTGATTCCTGTGGCAGTGAGGATTTCAGACTCTGTGTTGCTGAGAAACAGCAGTTGGCTCTCTGCTGTGGTGGGAGCAGGGAGGAACCAGCCCCTGGCACACCCCGGAGATGCTCAGGAGGGAAACCTCTGTCCACTGGCTCTGCACACTGGCCATCGTGGTGGCTGCGCGCTCGGGGGCAGGCATGCATTGCCAGCAACACCTTGTCACAGAGATACTGCTTAGCTCTTGCATGCAAATGGACACGCAACATACAGAGAACACCAGATTCTTGTGACAATGCCAGCACAGCCCTAAACAGCTCGTAATGCAAGCAGCAAGCAAAGCGTTTTCAGGCTACCCTCTTTTAAAGCATTATAAATATTGCATATAAACCTGGCCCTAATTTTGACAACTCCTGGAGAAACTCCTGAAATAAAAGCCTCTCCCTGAGCTGCTGCTGTTTGTAGTGGCTGCAATGGGAAAGTGTGCCTGAACAACAGGGACACAAGGAGCTTGGCTCCACAGGAACAACCCAGTCGAAGGCCAGGTCATGCTATGAGGTTTGCAGACATACATCACAGGACAACAGCATTCGCATGATTTTTTGTCTGCAGTAAGACTCAATGAGAAATAGGGCTGATGGGAGTGAAGCAGAGAGGGCACAAGCGGGTGCTGGAGTGGGGAGAAGGCAGCGCATGGAAAAAGACAAAACTAGATTAAAAAAATAGATTAAAAAGGACAGAAATGCCATGCAAGGGGGTCATCACAACTCGGCAAAGACAGGTGGCTGTCACAGCGGGCTGAGAGGTGTGCAGATCGGGGCTGCTGATGAGGGCAGGTGGGTGTCAAGGGGCCACCTCCCCAAGCACGCACAGAGGGTGGCCCCCAGGGACAGGGGGCATTGGGGGTTTCTTTAGCCACAGCAAAGTAAGCCCTTTGGAGAGGTGAGGCTGGATGCACACCCCACCAGCTACACCAGTACAGGGCAAAGATGTTCTGCACATACCTCCCCCTGGGAGCAATTTTGCAGAGGGGGTTGTTTGTAAGGAGCCTCTTGACAATGCAGCCTGGCAAAATGCGCATCTAGCTCCAGCAGTTTTTGTTGGAATTTTTTTTTAATGATTATTTTTCATAAAAGCCTACCCGCTTCAGAAATATTGTCATGGAAATAAAATAAAATATGCTGTAGTGTGCCATTGTCCGAGGGCTGCTGCCAAAGCCATGTTAGAATAGCTCCATCTCGTGGAAATCAGCAGCCGAAGTGGGGCAAACAATGACAAACCAGAAGAAAAGCTGTAGGAAAATGTTGGCAACATGCTCTTCAGATGCATGTACCAGTTGTGGCTTTGGTTCCCATCTGCAGGGGGTTTGCTAGTCCCTTCCCTCCTGGAGTTTCACTCCAAGCTGCAGGTTTTAATAAAACTAAAAAATCTTTGCACAAAGCCAATGGAAACAGTATATTTTATCTGACTTTTGACATATAACTGTAATATTTACATGGTTACTATATGATTGTGCTCAGAGCTCATGGGAAGGTTTGAGGCTGCGTGGTGGCTTCAAGCTCTGCCACACAGAGCTCCACTTCAGACCATCTCCAAAAGAGATTCCTTTCCCCTCCATCACTCCCTGCCTCCATCGTTTAATTTACAGCTGCATTCTGTACCTTGCTCAGCATTTCTTTCTCGTCTACATCATCTAGTTTCCCCTTCTCATTTTGCAGCTTGTTTCAGGAGTGTCTGTACCCCTGTGTGTGTGTGCTCATAAATCAGAGAGACCATCTGTATTGCAGAGCTTAAACACGTTCCTGTCTTTGAAAGAGTTTCCAGTTTAGATAAGCAATGTTTTAAATCACGAATATGAAGGAAGTACACAGCATTAAATCCATGGGTTATGTTTTAAAATAATAATTACTCCCTCTTTCCTAATGTACAGTTGGATTTATTCTCCTGTTTATCTGGACTCTGAATTTTATCCTTTACTCTTTGATAACAGAGTTTATCTTGCAAGTCTGTCTAATCCATGTCCTGGGGGACAGGGGAGATGAGAAGTGGATTTTAACATCAAGGACATGGCCTTTTGGTTTTGCACTGTTACCGCCACTTAGAACCATCTAAGAAAATACTAAATCTTTCAGGCTTAAGAGGTCTGACAAAAATCCCATGAACTGCACAAGACATCAACAAGCCACCAGCATAGATCACTGAACACAGATGCAAGAATCTCCTTGGGTGAAACCACTCAGTTGCAAGGTGCACAAGCATACAAATAAGGCTAAGAAGATTAATTACCCTTTGGACTTCAGGGGAGCTCTGCATTGCTTTGCCATACTCAGGGTATCCCAGAGTGCCTTAGCAAACAGCACCTGCTCAGCATGTAGGCACGAGAACTGGAGCTCACTCCCACGAGATGGCAGCAGAAAGGCACAGCAGTGTGCACTGCAGAAATCCCATACCTCTGGCCGCAATGAGGTCCAGGCTGATGGCAGTCTAGAAATGGGACCCAGAAAAGAAAGGCCATGGAAAATGCTATTAACTGAAAATCTATATATAGTCATGGTTAAAGGAAGGCTTCCCAGAGTAACTGGCCAGATTTTCTTCCGGCAGTGGGTAACCCACTAAATCTGTTACTAACTCCAGCTCCTTCCCCTTCCCTTTGTCCCCTTCTCTCTGAACAAGAACCTCCTCGACCCCCTGCCTGCTCCACACTGCCAGGCATCACTCCTCTGCACCAGATAACGCAGGATTTGGTCCAGTAGCAAACCACACTTTGCTGTATGTGCTGGTTAGGCAGCTGGAAACCAGAAGAGACAAATGGTAAAACTAAGTAAAAGGATAATTTGGGAGGTGAATTTCAGAAATCTCATCTGAAAATGCAGGCATTTCACTTTCTGCCGTTGTTCACCCCACCATACTCCTCCAAAGAGTTATTTCTACTCATGTGTAAAAAAGACCATTGTCCTGGTTTGAGGTAAAACAGGACCAATTTTTGTTCAGTAACTTTTCTTTTTAGCTAGGCCTCTTCTAACTGCTGAAATTAACAGCATGTTTTGCAGAAAACTGTTCGCTCTCAGAGTGATAAGACCCATGTTTATAGCTGAGGCCAAGGAATGGGATGCAGAGAGGCTCTTGCTTATACTTATTGCTATAACAACCAAGGCCAGCCAAATTTGTTAC
>VFFE01009221.1:2162895-2195662 GCA_008921705.1 Burhinus oedicnemus | reverse complement strand
GAGGAGATGAGAGAGCTCTCCCATTAATTCCTGCAATATTTCAGCTCCTAATTGTGCTCAAGCAGAGACAGCCTTGAAAAGTTCCCACCATCAATTCCAGTGGAGCAGGGCCAGTGCTGGCCCCGGCCAAGCTCCCAGCGTGGCGGGGCCCCGGGCCAGCCCTGCCCCAAGCATCCCCAAGCTCCGGGTGCTTTCGGAGGCAGGGACCGTGCTGGTTGGGTGCCCATTCTGTTGCTCTAGGTGCCAGCCTCAGGTGAGCAGTGGGAGGGATCCCAAAAGGCCTGAGAGTGGGTGGAGAAAGATAACCTCCATCCAAAACCTGGGCTGATGCTCGCCTTGCTCCTACGCCCGGGGAGCTGAGCTTCACCCACAGCAGCATCGGTGTCTCCGTGCAACCCGCCAAGCAGATAAATGTCCCTCCTGTGCCCTGCCAGCCCCAAGGGACCCAGCAGCCGCAGTGACATTGGCACCCTGTTGCTTTCGATAAAGCAAGGTCTGCACTTAGAGATTGTGTTTGCTTAACCCCAGCCCTGCTCCCCGGGTCCCGTCTACTTGTTTTTCCATTCCTGGCAGTCACTAATGAATGAGATTTGTCCAACTATCAACAAGACTTCCCATTATAAACAGGCAAAAATGCAGAGGCCAGGGAGCCGAGCGCTCTGGCAATTACTCTTGGTCCGCGCCTTTGCCCCTCAGTGACACAGGCACCGGTGCGATGCAGCATGGGTGGCAGCGAAGTAACTTTACGGACCTGGTTTTCTTGCAAAGCCCCTTGTGCAGGAAGGAATGGGAGACACGGTGGGCATCCCAGGCGCCTGGTGTCACCCGCTTGGCTCATGTGAAGCCGTGCCCTTTGGGTGGGGATCCCTCACATTGCCTTCTTCCTTGAGGTGTAGTAGCTGGCACTAACAAGGCAGGATTTGGCCAGGGCCTCTAGCAGGGACGGTCTTCCTAATGCTGTCGTCATCAGACTTGGGCATCCTAGAGCACAAGTCTTCTGAGGAGCGGCTGAGGGAACTGGGGGTGTTCAATCTGGAGAAGGCTGAAGGGAGACCTTCTCGCTCTCTACAGCTACCTGAAAGGAGGTTGTAGTGTGGGGGGATTCGGTCTCTTCTCCCAAGTAACAAGAGATAGGACAAGAGGAAATGGCCTCAAGTTGCACTAGGGAAGGTTTAGATTGGATATTAGGAAAAATTTCTTCACCGCAAGGGTCATCAAGCATTGGAACAGGCTGCCCAGGGAAGTGGTGGAGTCACCATCCCTGGAGGTATTTAACAGCTAGGTAGATGTGGTGCTGAGGGACATGGTTTAGTGGTGGTTTTGGCCGTGTTAGTTTGATGGTTGGACTCTGTGGTCTTAAAGGTTTCTTCCAACCTGCGTTATTCTATGATTCTATGATTGTTATCTGAGCATGAGTGAGATCAGATTGTGGTCAGGGCAAAAGCAGGCATCAGCTCTGGCACGAGGCATCCCATTTCAGTCCAGGGTAGGCTCTGTGCAGCAGGGTCGATGGGCTGTAGCTGAAATTCCATAGGTGTCGATATGAAGGACACTAGACACTGAAACCCTGAACTCTTTGTGCTCTGCCTCTCTGTCGGCCGATTACCGCGCGCATATCTCAGACTTCAGCGCTGTGCAGGCACAGAGGAAGCCTTCATCTCTCCATTTCCTGAGCTTTTGTAGGTGGTAAGCTGACCCTTGCAGTTCCTTTAATGAAGTCTTTTTCTGGGTAATGAAATGCACTCGAGCTGCTTTGCTCCCAGATCAAACCGGGTACACACGCTACGGCTTGGCTACGGCGAGAGCTAATTTTCACCACATGCGAGCCGGCTCCGGCACGCTCAGGTGAGGGCCTTTGGTTAGTTAGGAAGCAGAGTGTTATCTAAGCCTCTGCACAAACTGCAGTCAGATTTGCGCGTGGAGCATCTGAAGGCCACCGGCTGTGTCGTTATTTTATCAGCAGGCAGCGCTGTGCTACAGAGAAGCTGATTCTAGGTCAGCCATAAAAAGGATTTTTTCCCCCCCCCTCTCCTTTTTTTGCAGCACACAGTGCTGCAGGCCCGGTGGGTGTAATGCTGCAACGTGTGTGATATTGATTTTTGGGGTTAACACCTTCCTATCTTGTCCTTCTGTTGCGCTAAGTACTGATGAGTTCAGTGGTTTTGACCGTGAGCTGCTCGGGTGGGAATTCCGGCGCGGGGCTGAGGGCGCAGGCAGACGTCGGCAATTCATCAGGGCGGGTTGCAGGGGAAAACTCGCTTCACCCCTTTCCAAAGCTCGCAGGGCTGCCTTCCCAGTTACGTGGGACTGTGATAGTGGAATGCACGAGGTCCTCAGTTCGGCTGTGTGGGAACGCGAGGGAGCAGCGGGTGTGCAAAGTCCCGGGGCCCCTGCATGGAGTTGGCTGCTGTGAGATCTGGTGCAGGGGAGAACCAAGGTGGGATTTCATTACATTTGAGCGTATTTGCCTCAGTTTGAGCTGACAATAGGGATTGCAGCAGCGGGTGCCCAGGATGCTTGCCAAGTCGAGCTATGCGGGGGTGATACAGAAATCGCATAGGTGCTGGCTCAGGGCAAACCCCCGCATACACGTGCTTTCCAGACGGCCGCTTTGGCACGTGGTGGTGTGTGACCACGCTGACTATTTATGTACCGTGGGAAGAGATGCTATAAAAGCATCAGCCGGTGGGATGCGGACAGTGTGTGCCCCGATGGCAGCCTCCCGCGTGTATATTTTGCACGCATTTGTTCAGAGTGAGATGCATACAGTTGACCGGTCAAGTGTGGCGAGCCACAGCCCATCAGGTCACGGTAGCGCAGAGATGGCAGGAGCCGGGCAGGAAGTGAAGGACAGCGCGGGATCGGCCGGCTCCACCGGCCGAGCTCACCACGTCCCCCAGGGAGTGGGGACCTGTGCTCGGCCTCTCTGCCACTGGCACTCACTCCCAGAAACAGCTGTCCAGAGCTAATTTATTTCCTAATGCTCCAGCAATGTTAATTTATAAATTACACTGGTAATTCGAGCTATTATTAATTTCAGATGGTGTAGGGCAAGCCTAATTAAAATATGACACCAATTGCCACACATATGTACCAAGGACTACCGTTTAAAATTTATAGGAATATTAAGTGTGACACTGGTCTCGGAGATGCTTCGCACAGTAATTACAGCATCTCAGCTGCGGGAGATCTGATGAGGAGATGTAAACGAAAGGAAGGGAGAAGGTGGCCCCGCTCGGAGGCTGTCGAAAACCCACTCATGCCTTTCGTTCAGGGGCGAGCGGTGTTTCTCCGGGACGTTTGGTGTCCTAATTGCCGAGTTTCCTTATTTTAACTCTGCATTTGTTGTAACGTCGCGATCTCCATCAACTCGGAGACTATCACAGCCCAACACCTGCGCCTCATCAGCCGAGCGCTGTTGGGTTTCCAGGAGTGCTTCAAAGCGAAGCAGGCTCTTGGAAGGAAGGGGAGCTGTAAGATGCCAGACAAAAGGAAAAGCCGCCGATGGCGTCTGCCTGGCTTTGAGCGCAACCAGGAGCTGTGGTGCAGCCCGGGCAGGGAGGGGAGGGACAGCACGGCCCCCCACGAGTACTGCAGAAACGAGCCTGGAGCAGCACAGGGACAAAGCGGTTCGGCTGAAGGGGAGATGTTGGCACCACAACTAATGGGGATAAACTGGCTGTGAAGTCATTGAAGCTGAAAGATAAGAGAGTGGCGTCTATGTAGAGCTGGGCGAGCCCAGCGGCGTATCCCAGCAGGAGGGTGGGGTGGGATGCAGTAATGCTAAGGAATGATGATTTCAGGTTGTTCTACCAGGGTGCAGGTTTGGCAAGGACCACTTTGCCCTTCCTGTGCATCTCCAGGAAGCGACGCTCTCGGCAGGGCCGGGGCCACTGCCACCGCAGAGGTCCAGTGCTAGCAGGCACCTTTCTGGCAGGGGTTTTCTTGAGGGGCTGGGACAGGGTGGGTGTCTTAGGGCAGTGTGACACCATCACAGATGGTGACTGGCTGGTGGGCACAGGTTTGCCATGCCTCCCCATTGCTCACGGCCCTGTCCCTCTGCCCCTGCAGCCGTGGGCTTTGTCAGCGAGGACGAGTACCTGGAGATCACGGGCATCACGCGGGAGCAGTCAGGCGAGTACGAGTGCAGCGCCTCCAATGACGTGGCAGCGCCTGTCGTCCAGCGAGTCAAAGTCACCGTCAACTGTGAGTAGCCTGTGGAGGCGGCAGGGGACCAGGGATGGAGCGGGTCACCGTGCCGCCCCACGAGGGGATGGGACTTCGGTGGTGGGAAGCAGTGTGAGCTCAGCCTTCACCCCCAGAGCCAAAACAGGCAGCAGCAGTTTTCTGAGCAGGTGGTGTTTTGCCCTTTTTTCCCCTTCTTTTCGACTCGAGCTCCATTTTTTTTCCACCACCTCCTCCTCAGCTGTCTCCATCAACCTGGGTTTTCTGCCCATGGTGAGATGCTGTGCTGATAACCTTCGGGGAGAGGAAAGAAGTGAGCAGTAAATAAGAATTTTTTTTCCCTTAGAAAAAATGTGAGAGAGAAAGAGAGAGAGTGAGGAAGAAAGCAGTGCCATTTGCTCTCAGAGCTGAAGATGCCCCAAAAGTCCTCTCGGGCCACCCCTTCAGCTGCTTGGGGTTGGCACAGAGTCGCGCGTGGTTCCTGAGAGTCGTGGGGCTCCGGTCCTCAGAGAAACCCACCCTGGGCTGCTACATGGGGTCCCCCTTCTGCTGCAAACCCCCTGGATAGCAGCGCCAGAGCAGCAAGAGCTAAGCACGGGCTCGGAGATGATTTGGGCTCCTTCCTGAGTGCAGGGAAAGAAAAGGGAATTTGAGGAGCAAGGGGAGGGGGTGGGATGCCGTGAGGTTGCTGGGCACTGAACCCAGGTTTCCCGTTTTTCCTGCAGACCCACCATATATCTCGGATGCGAAGAGCACTGGGGTGCCAGTGGGGCAGAAGGGCATCCTGCTGTGCGAAGCGTCCGCTGTCCCCTCTGCTGACTTCCAGTGGTACAAAGATGACAAGCGGTAAGATCAAAGAGGGGGGCAAAATGGGAGGGCACGAACTGACCCTGTGTGAGCTCAGTGCCAGCAGCTTCGGGATTTGGTAACCAAGCCCAGTGATGGGGCTGCAGTAGCCGGGCAAATCCCTGATAACCCTTGGTTCAACCTGGGTTTGGACACAGAGGCGGGTCCCCTCCGACAGCAGCAGGTTGTGCTTGTCGGGGGCTAATTGGGGCATCTCGTCAGGATCAGCCACTGCTTGGTATCTATTAAAAGCAGGCCAGGGCTTTATATTTAACTCAGCAGTGGAAAACTGATGAGGGACATTTGAGGGGGGGCGGATTTTTGCAGGAGTGGCTGTCAGAGGGGTTTTGGGTAGGCAGCATGGGCAGGATCACTGCCGCCTGTTCCTCTGTTTTATGATCTCATGGTGAATTCCTGCGTGGATGAAGCATAATGGCCAAGAGCAATATCGGCAGCGCAAATCCAAGCACTTAGGGGTGGTTGAAACCCCTGTCATCTCTTTAAACACTTTGGCCAGAAGGCAGCATCAGCCCCTTGCTCTTGCAAAGGCAGAAGAGACTCAGTGTCAGTCGAGGGATGGGATTTGCTCTGCCGCAGAGATGGCCTGCCCAGCTTTGACCCTTTTAGGTCAACCAGCAGCTGCCATGTCCTGCCAAAGCAGCGGCTGGGGACCGAGGAGGGGAGCAGCGCAGCAGTAGGGTCCCACCCCTGTGAAAATGTCTCTCTCTGACCCCAGGCAAAGTTTTTTTTAACCTATTTTTGAATTGCTTCTCACTGGAAAGCCCAGAGGGGCCGTGGTGCATGCCAACAGGGAGACGAGCCATGCAGGTCATTAATAAGAAGACATGTTTTAGCCCAAAAAGATGCTACAGAAGGTACAGGGGAGGCTGAGGCCTCTTGCCTAGGCTGTTTTGGGAGGAAAGGAGCAGGCAGAGCGTACAAAGCGGCGGATGTTTGCGTGGCAGATGAAAGGCTTTGCTCAGAAGTAGGTCAGATCACGAGGGCCTGGGAAGCGGTGGCAGGAATGGGCAATAATGGGGATCCAGCACCTCCCGGGAGCAATTAGCAAGGGAAAGAGCCGCAGGAGCAGAGCAGGAGGAGGACACCAGTTCGGGGAAGTCAAAGCACTTGCTTAATGCTGAGGAGCGCCATGGTGCCGGCCTTAGGGCCCACCAAAGGGGCTTGCTGCAGTGTCTGCTGCCTGTGGATGCTGCCAGCCCCGTCTCCTTCTCTGTCAATGAGGTCCAAGAGCACGTGGGGAGCTGGTGGGGGGTCAGGGCAGGGCAAGGTGCGAGAATGCATCCCATAGAGCCGGGAGGACCGAGGAGCCCTCGAGGCAAACCTGAAAGGGAAGCCGGGCTGTTCTGCTGGGTGTGAAGGAGCCTTTCCCAGGTACCATCCCTGGGCGCATGAGCATCCCTCCCCCTGCACGGCATTTGGCAAGCCTGAAAGCCATCCCCTTCAGCAGTGACTGCATCCGTGAGGATGCCTGTAGACATCATGGGGATGGCGTGGGCTGGCCACTAAGGGATGAGACCCAGCAGAGCAGCGTCCACCTCCCATATGTCTCCCAATAACTTCCCTTCTCCCTCTTCATGCCCGATCTTTCCCCCAAGCTCGACGTCCCCGCTCTCATGCAGGATCAGGGGATAGGGGGTCATCGAAAATAGTGTGGACTTCTCCTCCTGACACCATCCCCATGAGCCTCTCTCCTTCTGCCTTTCTCCCAGGCTGGCTGAAGGACAGAAAGGACTGAAAGTGGAGAACAAAGCCTTTTTCTCCAGACTGACTTTCTTCAATGTCTCTGAGCAGGACTATGGCAACTACACCTGTGTAGCCTCCAACCAGCTAGGAAACACCAACGCCAGCATGATCCTCTACGGTGAGTAGGGCCAAGGGACCCAGCATGGCTTAACAGCAAGACCACCGTCGCGCGAGACATGGGGTGGTCTTGTTTTCTTTTGGGGGAGGAGTGCCTTTGCTAGTGATCCTTTGTGCCCCAGCACATGGATCAGAGGTTGTAGCAAGCCCAGGGAAAGCATGAAAGCCTCCAAACGGACCTCCCGACTCTGGTCGCACATCTGTGGTGCACATCAGAGGTGTTTGGGGTCCACCATCAGTGCAAAGTTAGGACTTGGCTGCGGGTTTCCATCTTCTCGATCTGACGCGTTCCTAGGAGACCCATTCTTTGAAGGCATCCTCCCGTGTTGGTCTGTGGGAGGAGAGACGGTGCTCAGGGTTGTCACGGCAAATGTGCGGGACCATGCTGCGGACTGCCACGCAGTGCACCCAGTGCCCCCCGAAAATAATCAGCCCCTGTGGCTCCACCACCTTCCAGGTCATGTTTTCCACTCCTGCTGAGCAGATACATTCTTACTGATGGTGCCAAAGGGAGATGGGAAGGTCAGAGGGAGGAGAGGGTGAGCAGATTTGTACCCTCATCTGGGGGCTCTTTTCTCTGCGTGGTGGAGCTGGGATGAGAGCAATGCATCCATCTGACACTGCTCACAGCCGGGAAAGGCTATAATTGCTCAACACATTTGTCAAACCTCGTCCCCAGCCACCACCAGGGGGATATTTTCCTACCTGGGATACATGGTGGGCGGTCCTCATTGCTGAACCACATGGGAGAAGCGGGGCTTGGGGGCCTCCATCATCTCCCAACGTCACCCTGTCGTTGTCCTCCTCCTTGCCACCCATCCTCCCCCTGGCTGTCCCACCCCGTGGCGAGCAGTGACTGTGGGTGACATTAACATTGGCCCATGGTAAGCAAACCGTGGAGTGGCATGGAGATTGGCATTAATCACCACTAAGAGCATTTGATGGAAAGCTCTGGTTTCCTAGGGCCTCGAGCCCTTGTGGTATTGCAGACTCTTTCCTAGCCTGTACGATGGATTTAATTAAATCCACAAAGACTGTGCAGGAGACCCCCTCTTCCCTAGACGAGATGGGGCTGGAGTGCAGCAGGGTCCCGGCAGGTCCAAATGCGGGGACCTGGCTGGCTTGTAGGCATGCGGCGGTTGCAAGAAGCGGAAGGAAAACCCAGAAAAAAGAAGGAAGTGTTGCGGGGTAGGGGAACGGGTGTCTCTGGAAATCTGCTCTTCCCTTGCCGCTGTCCTGCTGTGTATCTTTGCAGATGGCAATGTCTATCCTGTGTCTCCATTCCTTCATCGTGTATGTGTATGGGAAGCTTTTCTGGCTCTGTGTGAGCAGGCGCGGTGCCCAGTTAGGCGCTTCTGTGGCATTCGTCACCCTTTTTGTGACAGCCACACAGCGTGTTGAGTCGCTCCCCAGCCCCAAAGCAGCTCACCCTTTTTTCTTCCCGGATAGTTTTGTTCTCCCTGGCGGGGGGATGATGTATTGGCAACCAGCTGCCATCATCCCGGCCATCTCCATCCTCCCGGGCATCTCCCGTGCGGGTGTCTGTGCAAAGTTGTAAATAATCCAGTGTTGTGTAATTTTTCTCTTCCATTGGTTTCTCCCAGAGAGCACAAGCTCAAGCAGCGCGAGCCAGGTGACTTGCAAGGCTCTGTGCTGCAAAGCATGGTGTTTTGAAGTAAAGCTGTTCTGCCTTGTGTTTTCGTCACACCTTGTTAGTGTACGTCTGGAGGGGAGCAGAGGGGGAGATGAGCCTTCCTCGCCCCCAAGCCCCTCGGTGGGGGCAGCTCAGGGCCAGCAGACTGGGCGCTTAGTGGTGCAAAGCCCACCGAAATAGAGGGCCGTCCTGAACTATGCGTCGGGTTTTTTTAGTGTGTTGTCACAGCAAGGTGAGCTAGGTATGTTGAGACCTTGGGAAGCGATGTCTGCGTCTAACTATCCTCGGGAAGGGGCTGGATGTGGCTCAGGGGAGCCCCAGGTTTCTCTGAGGAGAGGGGAGGATGCTGGGGGGCATCGAGGAGGGGCTCATCCTCACCCACCGTTGGTATCAGCAGTTGTATCAGGTTCCCCTGAGCCGTGGCAGAGGAGTAGGTCCTGTCTGAGATGCTGGGCTCCATGCCCACAGCCTCGGTGTAGAGCTAACCTTGGATGTTAATGAGCGTAACAGCCATTTGTTCCCCCAAAAATGTCTGTGCTGTAAGTGATGAACATGAGCTGCCCGTTAAGCCATCATTAGCGTTGCCTAGGAACTATCTCAGCTCTCTTCCTGGTCATCAGCATCCCCAATAACCCCGTTTTTCAGGGAGACAGACACCTCTGGCACGGTCGAGCCGCCTCGGCCCTTGTATGTCCTTAGAGTGGCTGTGCCAAGCTGGCCGTGCCAAGCACCTGGCATAGCTGAGGATACGTGGGGATAGTCTCAACGTTGTAGGCTCCCTAGGGTTTAGGGCTTAAAATATTAAGTGGCGTGGGACCTCAGTCTGGCATCCACGGATGCAGACTGGATGAACAGCCCCCAAAACTAGCAATGGATTCTTTCTGCCGATGGCTTTGTGAGAGCTGTGAGGTATTTGGTTTCTAACCCATGAGGGTTGTTTTTTGTGGCTTACGGTGTGACGGCAGCATGAGGTAGGACGCAATGAAGCCTCCTGCAAAAGTTTCAGCCTCCAAAAGCTGGAGAGGGACTTTTTACAAGGGCATGTAGTGATAGGAGGAGAGGTAATGGCTTCAAACTGGAAGAGGGGAGATTTAGATGAGATCTCAGGAAGAAATTCTGTACTGGGAGGGTGGTGAGACACTGGCCCAGGCTGCCCAGAGATGGCTGCCCTATCCCTGGAGGTGTTCAAGGCCAGGTTGGACGGGGCTTTGAGCAAGCTGGTCTAGTGGGAGGTGTCCTTGCCCATGGCAGGGGGGTTGGAATGGGATGGTCTTTAAGGTCGCTTCCAACTCTGTCCATTCTGTGATTCTATGATTTTGTGCTCCCCATTAGCTTTGCCACTTTGATTATGAATCCCACCAGGGAACGAAATTGGATTTCTTTGACCACCCATAATTTTCATAAAGCCACATTGATTTAATGGTCCTTTCAGTCTTTATTAAATGAGTCCCCTCAGGAGGCAGAGGTGCCCCAGGCCACCCTAACCCACCATGGACTTGAGGGGACCGTGACGCATGGGGGTCCCCATCTCCTGGTGCGGGGCTCCCTGGCACCACTGGGAACAACCCCTCCTGTAATTAGCAGCAAGGCAGGCAGCCCCACCTGCCTCTATCAAGCGTCATTGGGCCGAGCTCACTGGTCCCTAAGCAACCGTCACCTTCAGTCTGGCAATTAATGTGTCTTTATTTATCATGATAAAAGATAAGAAGGAAGTTATGTGCGATGGCTGCGCTACCTGCAGCACAAGAAAGGTGTCACGCGTGAGTTTTGGGGGGGACAATTTTGTGAGTGTCCCCTTTTCCCTGATGCTGAGGGAGAGTTTTGGAGTTTCCCCCTCTCTACCCCCCTGGAATGGAGGTTTAATCCCTGCGGGTGCCATGACATGACTCTTTCCAGGGCCACGTGACAGAGGCTAATGTAGCATACATCTTTTAATCTTTTTTTTAATCTAATTTTTCAGGGAGGTCAACTGGTGCTTTATTTAACATGTAGCACTTGTTATTATAGGGCTGCCGCCTCATTCAGCGGCTCGTTTGGTGCTGTCAGTAACGTGATGAAGCACTTGGTGGAACCACATCATTTTGCGGAGTGGGGGAAAAGAAAAGCCCCCCCGCTTCTCCCCAGTCACACGGACCATGTTGCTTCCCAGAGGCCGGTGTCGGGCGATAGACCCGTTTGGGATGTTGCAGGGGATAAACCCATTTGGGATGTTGTGAGAGGGATGGGCACCGAACCCACACCAGAAGGGAACAGGAGGAGCGCAGGGGAGAGCCGAATCCCCCCAGATCCCCCAACTTGCAGCCACTGCATTTTGCTTTTTGCTCGGGGTGCCATCACGGACTTTGCAGAGCTCCCCCCAGGTCTGGGCTCCCCCAGGCGGCCCGTCTCAGCTCGTGCAGTGCTGTTCCCAGATGGGGAGACCGTGGCCCCAGAGGAGCAGGGTGCGATTCGGGCAGCAGCATCACAGTTGCTACCCCGTCCTCTTGTCAAGGGCAGGCTGAGGGAAGCGTCTCGAGCCTGCGCTTTCTATTGCCCTTTTGCCTTAACTTTCGCTTGTTCTTTAATTTTTTAGAAGAGACAACTCCCGCTCTGACACCCTGGAAAGGTCAGTAATTCAGCGATCCCCGTACACCCTTGCTCCTTTTCCCCATGGGCCCCTCTGGCTCCCACCCCAAGTCGTCCCACTGGGAGCCGCGGCACTCGCTGCCTCCCCCTCCCACCCCGGAACCCACCATTCCTGCTGCTATAGTGATGATGTAGGGCTTTTTTTGCCGTTGTCTAGCTGCCTTCCCATCCTACTTCCTCCCTGCCAGCCTACCGTGCCCGTCTGGTGGCGGTCTGTGCCCTCTGCATGCCCCAGCCCCCCACGCTCCCTCCTGGTGGCCGCTGCGCTCCCCTCCCTGTCGCTGGGACGCAAACAGGGATGTCTCTGTGGTTTGCGTTCCCCATGTTGCTGTGTAAATGGTCCTGAGGGTTCTTCCTCCCTTTGGGATGCTCCACTGCCTTTTTTCTGGGACACGGTAGGGGTGGAGAGGTGGCTGGTCTTCTTCCCGGCGTTATCCATGGCCAGGAGGGCCGGTGCTCTGCCATGCCATCTTTACCAGCCGGTCAGCTGGCTTGGCATTATCGTGATTTAGGGGCTCCATAGCCAGGCAGCTTCACATATTGAGTGGTCAGCCCTTGAGATGACTTGTAGATCTCGGGAGGTAGCATGGAGGCGATCGTGTCTCCAGATAGGCCCTTGCACACGGCTTCCTGGCCACACCAAGCTTTGGGGATAAGTGGGAAGCGTTGTGACGTGTCTGTGAGTCTGGTGGAAGAGTGTTACTGGAGGGACACTGAATGGTTAATAGTTCTGAGTGCCCCTGTCGGGCTTTGAAGGAAGGGGGACGTGTCCTGGGGTCGATCAGACCTCTTGGGCAGCCCCGCCGCAACAGGGCAGCAGCCTGGAAGCCTTCCTGAGATCTTTTCCCAGCCTAGTGTTCCCCAGGGCCAATGATTAGGGGTGTTTTGGTGGGTCAGGCCACTGGGTCAGGCACCCTCCATGTCTTTTCCCATGGAGAGCTACGAGTTCCTCACTTCCTTATGCTCCCCAAAGGCATGGATGGGCTTGGCTCTTCTTGACCATCCTTCTTGTCCCATCTCATTCTTCTTGAGATGATGGGGGCCCGCGGGCAGAGCACGTTATCAGTGGCAAGACCCACACAGGCTCTGGGGAGGTGCAAAACACTGTGTCGTGAACGTAGGGCTGCTGGTGGTGTCTCTTCTGGGCGCGCAGGTGGTTATGGTGCGCTCTGCAAGGGAGACTGGAGTGGGCAGAGCATGGGCAGTGTTGGGCAAAAGCTAGCATCTCCCACAGAAGTGTGGCTGGAAACTTGGAGGATGGAAAAAGGGACGTTGGAGGAGGTTGCTTGGCAGTGAAGAGCAGGGGAATGGTCTTGGGATGGGGAATCAGGGCTGAAGCAGGACCATGGGAGGTTGTGTTGCAAAGACCGGGGTTGGTGGGGACAGGGATGGCCGGCGCGCGCAGACGGGGGTGCCCGGGGAGCTCTCGGATGGGCTAACACCACCATGCACAATAGCACGAGAGGCCCAAATGATGTGGTTGGGTTGGGTTTTTCCTGTGTGTTTGTATGGTTTTAGTTGGCTTTGTGGCTAACCCAGCGGGTGTTTCTCTCCCTTCCCACAGGCCCCGGAGCAGTGCATGATGGCAACAACGGTGCGTGGCGGCGAGGCAGCCGCGCCTGGCTGCTGGCCCTCCCGTTGGCCCAGCTCGCCCGCCAGTTTTGACCCAAGAGCCGGCCCGCGGACTAGCGGCGGCGACGACCATGGCCAGCGAGCTTAAGCAGAAAGGAGAGGAAGAAGAAGTGTTCACCGTTTCCGACAATAATCATAAGAATTGAGAGAGTAACCGGCCAGGCCACCTGGGGGAGGGGGAGAGTGGAAAAACACGCAAAAAAAACGCAACAGGAATTTGGAAAGGAGAGAAAAGAGAAAAAAAAAAAAATAATCCAAGGCTTCCTGCAGAAGATGCAACGCGACTGAGTCTTTTCTTTTCCCTCTAATTTTTTTTGTCTCCCAGACCTTTTTCCTCCCATTTTTGCTGTTCTCTGCCATGGGCCATTGCGGAGGATGGGCAGGGTCACAGGGGCACGGCTTTTCCCCCCTCTGGTCCCCTCTGCCACCCCTGCCCACCCGCTCCCTCCCCCGGGGACCACTCCATCCAGATGCACCAGTTTTCTTCTTTGCTGAGATTCCCCTGTCTTCTCACGGACCATGCAGCCATTTGTGTTCCAGAACATATATAGCTCTCTCTCTCTCTCCATGTATACATATATATATATGTATAGATATATAGATCTTCAACAGTTGCCACAGCACCCCAAATGGAAAGGGAGGAGGGAGACCGGTGTGAAGCCACGCATACATCATACCACCCGCGGACATCGTGAATGATAAAGGATTCTGAGTCATGGTTAATTTTATTAATTATATTTTCTGATACGAGCCTAGAACTCTTAGTTCCTAAAAAACAGAAACGCAAAAAAGAGGGGAGAAAGTAAAAAAAGAAAAAAGGAGAGAGGAAAAAAAGGAATCCAGAAAGGAGAGGGGGAGCAAGCGGAGAGAAGAAGTCGGTTTGCCAAGCACCACGCGGCCGAGGAGGATGCGATGGGCCGAGGAGGTTTGTGATCCGAGCAAGTCAGTGTAGAGGAGGAGTCCCGCGCCGAACCCACCCCCCCCAAAACCGGCCCAAAAAGCACTCGTCCGAACAGTTCCCGCTGAGGGCATGGGCAACGCTCGCCGCGCATCGAGGTGGAGGGAGACGCTGCATCTTTTTATGGGATATATATATACAGTATATATAAATATACATATATATATATATAAATTTTTTTTTTTGTTAGCGTTCTAGCCACGGTTCCCAGCAGGGTCCTTCCGCTGCCATTACTGCATGCTGTATATGGAGTTAGGTGTGTATCGGTCCTCAACGAGACGAGCATCTTGGTCCGCGCGTCCCCGACTCCCCTCGCCTTTCTGCCCTCGGGTCGCCAGCGCGCTGGGGACGAAGGGCCACGGGGGAGCGGGGCCCCTCTCTGTTGCCTTTCACCACACGGCCACGGCCCCTTCGTGGCGGAATAAAGCAAACCAAGGGACAGAGGGAGATCTATATAGCTCAGTTTTATAATTATTTTTTTTTTATATATATATATATATGTATGTATATGTGCGTGCGTGTGTGTGTATATATATATAAAAAAAAAAATTAATAAGGAAAAGAAGGTGAAGCGATCGGCCGAAAAAACATGGTACCAGTCAACTCGTGGTACGTTTCGGTGGGGGTCTCGGCCCTGGTCGGTTTTCCTCCTTCGGTCTCCTTTCCCTTCCCGCGGGGGGTGCGGGCAGGCGGGCGGCGAGGGGGCTCTCTCTGCCTATCCATTAAAACGATTGTTCCATGTGGCCGCTCCGTCTGGTTGTGGTGCTCATTGCCGCGGGGGCCTAGTCCCTCCAGCGTCGCTGGGGCCGGGGAGGGATGGCAAGGGAGGGAGGCCAGGTGGGAGCACCAAATCATGGCAATGGGCCAGGAGAACGCAGGAGAGACATCACCGAGACCTCGGCGGTGAGGATGCTATCACAGGTAAGGCTTCGTAGATAGGGAGGGCATGAGGGGGCAGCTCTGCCCTATTCCCCCCATGCAGGATCCCGCCCAGCCACTCAGGACCCCTAAAGCCGTCCACACAACCCTCATCCCCAGCAGCACAACGTCACAGGGGATGATTGCAGAGCAGCCGAAGCAAGTCCGGCAGGAAGGAGAGACACAGCAATGCGAGGTGGGTGTAGGTAACCGAGCGCCCCTGCTCAAATCAACGTATGGGCGAAGCAGGGTGGGCTGGGGTTTGGGCGTAGGAGCAACTGGCCGTCCACGCTGGCAGAGCACATGTCAGGCTTTTCTCAGCCGATGTCTTGGTTTTTTTGCTGATGTTGAGATGGTTTCTCAGTGCCTCCACCGTAGCCTCCAGGGTGTCGGCTTCTTCAAGCCACTCGGCATGTTTTTGTAGGATCAGATTGCCGGCGATGGCGGGACTGGTTTGGGTTGTGTTTTTTATGTCTCAACCCTACTACGAGTGGGCGTAACCAGAGAGATGAGGACAGAGAACAGGGAGAGCACCGAAGGGAGCAGTGGCCGAGCAATACCGGGCACAGGGCAAGGGAAGAGCCGCACTCTGAGCCTTCGTGGCACATCGCACGTTAAGGGACAGGGTAGCAAGGATGCGGGGACAGGACATCGGGGCACAGGGAGCTCCTTGAGTCCCAGGGTCAGGAGGGTACAGAAGGAGATGGTCAGCTGGCTCAGCCCCACGGGGGCATGGTGGAGCCAGCCCTCCCAGTGCCCATGGTTTATAGGAGAAAGCCTTGCAGCCGGTTTTGTCTTTGGCAGCAGATGTACCTCTGCCTCTTCCAGGGAAAAAGAGTGGAGTCTTAGGACTCCTGGGTAGAGTGAGCACGGCACAAGAGGCGGCGCCTGGACCCTCAGGGGGCATGTGGAGAGATCCCAGCCGGCGCCCAAGGATGGGTATGAAGGTGACGGGGCTGTGTCCCTCACCTTGTCTCTGTAATCGTAAATTTTTTGGTGCTCTAGGCGACAGATCAAGGACCGTGTGATGCTAGAGTTCAAGGGACCAAGAGCAAGTTGAAGAGAGCTAGGGTGCTTCATGGATTAATTTATGTCTTATTTACATATGTGCTGGTGTCTCTGGGTGGTGGGGAGGGACGGAGGTCATGGCCAGAAATCTGCCCTCTGTCCCTCTGGATGTAGCAGCTGAGGTCCAAGGGCCACAGAGGAACCCCACACCCGAGCCCGGGAAGGGAGCCTGGCGATGGTCTAAAAGAGAGGAGGATGCAGGCAAGGCGTCGGGACGTGCCATCAGCTGGGGCATTTGGGTGTCCATAGGCATTTCTGTCCATTGGAGACAGGTCCGTTGCCAGATACCCAGCAGAACCGGCACGGTGAAATGGGAAGTATTAGCAAAGCTGTGATGGCAGCCGGATGCACAGGGGCATGTGCAAGAGGCGAGCGTGGTTACAGTGCACCAGTCCTGGCTCCCTGATAAGTTTGTTTTTAGAGGCCCAAAGCAGAGAGGGCTTGCCATAATGGTCACCCACGCTGCTCGACTCACCGCATGTACCATGGAGAAAAAACTCATGGGATGGGAAAGGGAGCACGGAGGTCGGGTTTCTGCCCCCAAGGTTGGGAGGCTTTCATCCAAGCTCAGACAGCCCAGACAGCTGCAGGGACGATGTCACGCAGGCAGAGCGGCTCGCCCATCCCGGACCCCTTTCCCAGGGAGGCTGTTGGGTTTTGGGAAGGACTTACCTTTCTGCCGGGGTCACCTGAGGGGGACAGCAGAGGTGTCCCCGAGGCGGGAGGTCACAGCAGCCAGCAGCAGCGCCAGAACGGGGTGGTTTGTTTAGCCGCGTGCTGCGCACATGCTGCCAGCGGCGCAGCTGTTTTGGGGATAAATTCTCGGGACCAGGCTTTTCATTCGCAAGCCAGGGAAGGCAAAGGGAGGAGTGATCCCAAGGGGATCGCTCAAAGTGAGTGACCATCTGATGGGTTCAGACTAGTACTGTAGACCCCAGTCTCCCCCACAGTCACCCCAGGTGCCTGCAGTGGCCTTCCCATCCTGGGAGGTATGGCCAATTGCTATCAGCCTTGGGATTTCCCTAGGGAAACAGGGGCTCCAATCTGCCCGTCAGCCACACAAGCTCAGCGGGACAGTGCACCCAGAGGTGATCAGGCAACAGCCACCTCCTGGCTCGCATCCAAGCCGGTCAGCGAGGTGTGGGTCCCAAAGCGTCCCGGCGGGTGGGCCCACAGTAAGTGAGCTTGTGGAGTGTTTTCTCCTGGTTGATAGTGTAGAAAAGCGTGGCATCTCCTGGGGAGTGGGGGCAGCGGGGTCGCATCTTAAGGGTGAGGTCATAACTGTGCCAGGGAGACGCTGAGGGTCAGGGCTCCTCCTCCTCCCCCCAGCCTGTGCCATCTTTGTCCTTTGCTGGAGAAAATTTGTTTGCATCCCGTGCCATCAGGTCACGCTAGGAGTCGACCACCTTTAGGAGCGTGTCATCTGCAGAGGTGTTCCTTGCACGGCGGTAGGTGTAGTTGTTGTAGCAGGTGTTGTAATGAGACTACGGAGCAGATGCTGGCAGGCCCCTGATCACGTCGCTTCTGTGGAATGTAAGTGAGCAGTAAGAGCAAAGCGAAAGCGGGTCCTTCCCCTGCAGGGGCTCCATCAGCAGGTACGTGTTCATCGGCAGCCAAGAGGCGGAGGCAGGAGGGACCTCTTGGTGGAGCCACGAGGCTGGTTCCTGGGGGAGATGTATGGGAGGGGGTGAGGGAGGGGCCAAACGGTAGCGGGTCCCCCCATCGGGGGGCTCGAAGCATCACCATCATAGGGGGTGATCCAAAGAGGCGATGGAGTGCTCTCAGGGCACGTGGGGTCCGCGAAGCAAAGCCCCGAAGGTACAAAGTTCGTCAAACTTTATTGATACACTGCACAATCACAACCATCTCTTATTCTTGCCGAATTAGAAAAGGTTACAACTACAATGTAACATGCACAAATCTCAGGTAGTATAGCCACCCTTGGAATACAACGATCGACGGAAACTCAAGACTGGCCGTCAGCAGGAGAGACCCCGGGAGCCACACTCCCCCCGCCCCAGGGGCCTGGCCGCCCCCCGAGCATCGGAACGCGGAGAGTGGCAGTCACGATGGGGCCCACCGCCCAGCCAAACTGCCACGGGGCCAGCCTCAGACAGCCAACACGTTCCTCACAATGGCACGTTACATGGCACGAGAAAGTCAAACGCTGTCCCAGCGGAGGAGGACAGGGGAGCCGACCCGACCTGGGGAGGAGAAGGATGGGGTGGGAGGCACCCCTGGCGCCGGGTGCACAGCCTCACAGTGTGCCGTGGCATCTCGTCATCACTTCTGCTCTCTGCCACGCCACGGCCTGAGGCCCTATGTGTCTGGGGCTAGTTCAACATTTCTGCTGGGGGGGATGGAGAAATTTGGGGCCATCCCGGGAAGGGGCACAGGGAGGATCAGGGGGTGTGTGTGGGGGGGGAGGAGGTGTCTCGAGGCAGCGCGGTGCGCTGAAGGCGTGGCGAGGCATCTCCTGTGCCCAAGGGTTCTTCTGGAGCTGGCACGCAGGGCAGGATGTGCGTGCCGCCGTGGCAGCTGAAGATGGCGGCATCCACGCTCTACGGAGGCGCCCAGGGACATGGGTGAGGACAAGGATCGCTGCTGGCACCACCTTTCTGGGATGCCAGTGGAGAAGAAGAGCAGCACCACAGGGACTGCAGGACGCGGACTCACCCGGTCGGTGCCACACCGTGACGGATCCCAGCCCATCAGTTAAGCCAGCGCATTGTGCCGGCGCCCCTGTCGGGCCACATGGTTTTTGCCAGTCCATTGCGGTACATGTTGAACATCCTGGGTGCTGGTGGCAGGAGCATTGATGGAGATGTTGTAGCTGTTGCTTTTTTTTTGGCGACAGCTGTGTGCCCCACGCTGAGCAGCATGGGTCCCAGGTGGCCCTCGGAGAGCGGGGATGAGGGGGGGGGTCACAGCCACGCAGCGGAAGGAGCAGTGGCCCATTGCAGCATCAGGGTAGGGATTTGTTTCATATGTGGCATGCCAAGGACCATCAGCCCAGCTCCCTCGGAGCCACAGCAAGTGGGCCACCGGGGCAAGGAGGTTTCAGCAGAGGCAGAGTTTGCGAGGGAAAGACAGCGTGGGTGCAGCCATGGTTCTTCAGCTGCTTACGGAGGGAGAAGGCAAGGCCAAGGCAGGGGTAATCATCAGGTCAGGATGGGGGATACTTCGTGTGCTTGCTCAGCGCGTCACTGTAGAGTCATGTCCCTGTTGCAGGTAGAGGGTGTGGCACCACGCTTGACTTTTCAGGAGCGGGACGGAAGGTGTGGGGACTGTGGCCCCAAAGCATTCCTGGGAGGCCACGGAGGACAGGAGGGCTCAGGACCGCTGCTGCCACATCCCTGGTGAGGGAGGCCGCGTGGCTGCCGTCGCGGGTGCCAGGGAAGGTGGGTGGGGGGAGTCTCTGAGGCCAGCTTGAGGAAGGAGAGGGCACATCCATTTTTTGTGTGGAAGGTATGTTTCAGCAGGGTGGGTCGGCAAGCAGGGCGCTTGGGGCACAGGAGCCACCATCGGCTCCACCGTGCCAATGCAGCAAAGGGCCTCGGCAGCATTAAAGGCATCGGAGTCACCTCAGGCAGGGGCTCGTGGCAGTTGTGAGAAAAACAGGGCTATCGTAGTTCAGCGTTGGCTCTTGCATTTCTGCCATTGCCCGGGAGGCAGAGACTGTTGACTGAGGGATATGGAGATGGCACGCCGAGAGAGGGACCGGGGAGGGACGTAGCAGCTGAGGTGTAGCACTCGAGGCCGGAAGGCATGCCATCCCATCCCGTCCAGGCACATGCCGTAGGAAAGGGGGCTCATCACCTGGCGTTTTGCTGTGTTGTTTAGTGCCTGTGCCCAGTGTTGGGGATGCTGTGCTTCTGATGTGGCAGGTGGCAAGCCGGGCAAAACAAGCCCGGAGGAACCTTCCTGAGCGGCACAGGCAGCACACCCTGGGGTGAGAGCCACGGGGCATTAGGGGGGACAGCAGCAGAGCGGGTGGGTGTCCGGAGTGAGGAGGGGTGACGGCCCACTGAGGGCTGCCAGTGGTCCTCAGGGCTCAGGTTCCTGGGAGAGCAGCCACGTGCCCTCAGGAAGGCGAGGGGATTTTGAGGAGCTGGGATACAACATTAGCTGGGAGAAAGCATAGCGGGAGGTATGTGGCCCTTGCAGGATAAGGAGTTGTGTCGGTCGATCCCTTCGGAAAGGGGTGGTGAGTGTCGTGGCAAGGCCACGCTGCAGGCTGGGCAGTGGGTCGGGACGATGTTGGGGGTGCTTAGGGAGGAGCTTTGGTGGCAAGAACTGATATTGAGGCCCGAGAGGGCTGAAGGCCGAGCCAGGGGGCTTCAGCCCAGGGGGCCTTTTTGGGCTTAGGCGGCTTAGCAAGACGATGAGATGGACATCCCCAGCGATGGCTCCGGGCAGTGCCCACCCCAATGGGTCCGTGTCTCCCGTGTCGGAGATGAGGCGGCCGGGATGGGCGGCCGCAGGGAGCCCCATCCATGCCAGACCACCTCCCCAGGGCGACAGTGGCGGGTGACAGTCTGGTGGCAGGTGGCGGGGCCTGTACAGCATAACCGGCGGCGAGAACGATCCTGGCACATGGGAGACGGTGCCATCCTCGGACGCCGGGTGTGTCCGCCCATCCTCCGGCACATCGCCCGTCTGACGGAGAGGAGTCCCCGGGCAGCATGGCGGGCTGAGCCCATGGCGGGGGAGAGGGGCGGCGGGGCCTCCCGGGACCCTCCGCTCCCTTATCAAAAGTTGAGGAGGAGGCGAGCGAGGAGGGCGGCCCAGAGGCAGAGGCTGGTGGCTGCCCAGGATGCTGCATTGCCACCATCGTGCACCGCTCCGGGCCCTGCATAGGGATGAGAAGAGGAAGAGACAGGACAGCGTTAAGTGCAAGTGTGATAGCATTAAGGGAACTACCCCTCCCCAGTTTCCCCATGGTTCCCGATCACGCCCCCAAAGTTGGCCATCCCCGGGGCCGGATGCGGGGAGTCACCTCCCCCCTCCAGGGGGACAGTGGGTTCCTTTGTTGTTTGGAGAGCGTTGCCTGTGTTGGCATGGTGCAGGGTCACAGTAGTGCGGAGGAGGACTTTTAGGGCCGATGCAGTCCATATTTGAGGAGGAAGATGCCCACGGCAGGTGCCCAGCCAGCCTCGCCATGCTTGGAGGTCGCCCTACCCAGAGGATCCAGCATGGTGGCAGGGCCGTGCTCGGGGTCAGGCCCCATCAGCAGGAGTCACCGTGCCATGTCCGTGCCGGGAAAGAAGGGAGCCCAAGGCGGCGGGAGCTGAGCAAGGCACGGAGTGGGGATTCTGGGCGGGGACAGGGTTTATACTGGCACGGAGCATCGTCGTGCAGGTAGGCAGGGGACGCAGCAATTCCCCGGGAGAGCACGGGCGGGGGGGGGGTCAGGAGCAGTGTGTTTCTTTTTTTGGGCAGATGTGGCCCTTCTGCTGTTAGAGTACAGGAGTCAATGGCTGGGTAGCAACAGCTGACTAGGGCCGGGAGGAGGAGCAGCCACCCATCGGGCAATGGGGAAGCCTGTGGGGAGGGAAGGGGTGCCATTTGTCTAGAGTTTCTTTGGCTTTTGGGCAGTCAGCAATGTGTCATGCTTCCATGCCATTTACTGCAGGTCTGCCCCGGGGATGGGAAGTTCGATCACGGACTGAGTGTTGCCAAGGGCCAATGCCAGCGAAGCCCAGCAAGAGAAAGAGGTGTCACTGTGGGTGTCCATAAGTCAAGTCAGGGGACGCACTGAGTCAGTGCTGTGCAGCCGGCAGGGGCATGATCCAGCCAAGACAGCAGATGCCAGCGGTGGCCACAGGGGCCTTCCCACGGGGCTCCTGGGGTTCAGGGCGCATGGTGGGCAGAAGTGCAAGGAGCTGATGTGGGGCTTATTGTTGTCAGGCAGGCGTCTAGGTGAGCCAGAGGAGCTGCAGCCAAGAGGAACGGTGCAGATGATCCGCGAAGGAGGCCACAGGGAGGCCTGGTGAAGGCCATCACACAGAAGAAGACTTTTGTTTTGGGTAGCACATCTAGGGCCACGGAGACAATATGTGCGACAGAGAGATGATATGGAGCACCTGAGACATGGCATAGAGCAACAGAGATACGGCTCTGGGAGAGGGCGGGCGTGCATGCTGGTGGCGGGTCAGGGTGCGGGGATGCAGGGCTGCAAATACAACAGAAAAATCAGCAAGACGTGAAGGGCCATGAGAGAGCCACCCTGGATGGCCATGAGCAGAGATGGCGCTCAGGAGTCGCGTCCACAGGTGGCTGACGTGGGAGATGGCATTGTCAGGACGCACAGTGTCTCAGATACGCAGGGATGTTTTGGGGTCACAGCATCAGCGGGCGGGCCAGGAAAGGTAGCGGAGGAGGAGGACAGGCGTGCGTGACCATCGGTGTAGGGGGTCCCGAGCAGACTTTTGTTGCGTCCAGTTGCGGGCTGTTATGTCGGCACCATGGGGGCCATAGGCGCGCAAGGCAGGATCAGAGGGGAGGAACAGGCAGAGCAAGGGAAGCAGAGAAGACAGCCCAGTGGACCCCTGAGGGCCAGGCATGGCATGGGTGCGGGTGTGGGTCCATCGGCCCCATGCCCAGGAAGAGGTAGGAGGAGATAAGGAGGGACTCATGGATAGGGACGTCTGGCCAGGAAGGTCTGGCCTCAAGAGAGGCACAGAGAGCACGATTTGTCCAGCCAGGGAGATCAGTAGATGGGCCCACATCGAGGGACACAGAGGGCCTCAGTGGGTTGCAAAGGGGACCAGGCCGACAGGACAGGGAAGCATGGCGAAGAGTGAGTGTGAGGAGAGGGGTTGTCATTGCAGGTGTCTGCTGCCAGGATGTACGCACTGATGAATTATTGTATAATATCCCCTGGAGCATGTTGAGGGTAGTTTCCCAGTGCAGCCAGTGAGGGAGCCGACCAGGAAAGGCGTGCCACCAGACCTGTCATTTGGGAACAGGGAAGGACTCTTAGGGGATGCGACGGTCGGAGCCCATCTGGGGCCTAGCCATCGCAACATGACTGCATTTGGGATTCTCGGAGAACAAAGGGCCAGGGGTCAGCAGAACCACCACTATGGAGTTCTGGAGGGCAGACCACGGTCTATGCAGGAGCCTCGTCAAGAGAGCCGCTCGGGAGGCAGTCTGGAAGGGCAAAGGCATGTCAGAAGGCCAGACGTTCTCACAGCAGGAAGGCTCGGAGGCATGGGACAGGTCATGGGGTAGGCCATCAGACTGGTGGAGGGAGAGGCTGGGACCTGGCACTGGAGGGTGAGGCACGTCCAGGCTGGGGCTGGTGGTCGCGCTGGGGCAGTGGCGAGATGGGGGCGTTCTTCAGTGTGATGGGTGGGTGGAAGCCTTAGAGGGTAGTCGGCCACCTTAGCCTCATGTCTCCTGCCTTCTGCACAGTCCTGTCTGTCAGTCGGTCTCCCTCCCTGCTGGCACACACCTCTCCATGCCTGCCCTCTGTAGTTTGGCCCACACACCCAGTTCCGGGCGACACACGTCCATCCTCGGTTTTCCGGGTCAGCCGATTCTGCGTCGGTGTCTCGGTTTTGTTTGTTGCGTTGTAGCTCACTTACTTACATAGTCTAAGTCCAATCTCTCGGCCTGTCTGCCCTGCAAGCAGCATGTTTCTGGGTGTCTTGTGTTCCTCTTAGTGATATCTCTCTCCCAGAGGACGTTCCTCTTGGGTTTTCGGTGTCTACTGTCCCCTTGTGCTTTAGACTCTGCCTGGTGGTTGGAGGCTGCCCCTGGCACATCTGCTGCTGCCGGGCTGGTTGGGGAGCCTAAGCGCACATCCCCACATTCCTCCCGAGCAGCACCTTTGGCCTGCGTCTGCCAGCCCCCCTTGGTCTCCTTGGGTTTTGTTGCCCCGTCCATGTGGGGTCTCCTGCTCCATCCTCTGCCGTCCATATCTCTCTATGTCTGGCTGTATTCCTTGTCTTACTGTGGGTCAGCCCTGGTCTGTGCTGTGTCTGCCTCCATTTCTGTCCAGGAATCCGGTTCCAATCGTGCATCCCAGTCAGAGCCTGCATCCCTCCCACTGTGTCCTTGGTGTTGGCTTTCAGGTGTCTCAGCTTGGCATCGGCTGGAGTCCCAGTCCTTGCTTCAGCGCCACTTTTGTCTGTCTTGTGCCATCACGACCTCGGTCACACCAGCCATTTCCGTGGCCCTTGCTCTGTGTCCATCAGGAAGCAAGTTCCCATGGTTTAGAGCCATTTGGTACGGGACCCCCAGCACCAGGCATTGCCATTCCCTCTTGCATCTTTGTTTTGGTGTGTCTCTTGAGGTTCAGCTCTGTTTTTGGCTGTTTCTGGGGCTGCCATGCATCATCAGTGCCAGCCTCCTGCCATTGCCCTCTTTCTGGGCCTTTCTGTGTACAGGCATATCGGGGCGCCGTGTTTGCATTTCCCGTTCCTGCCCCTTTTTCACATGTGGCGGCTGTGCATGCATCCCTTTGCGTCCCCCTGCCCTGTATCCTTACCCCTCCCCCTAGAGCATCTGTCTGTCCTGTCTTTTCTTAGCATCTTTCTAGTAGCATCAGTTCATGTCCCTTGCTCCCTATCCTATTCAGCGTCCCGATGGCGGCCCATGACCCATGTGCCCGTCACTCCGCATTGGCACTCGTCCTTCCACCCCTCCCTTAGCGTTCCCCCCGTCTCTCTTGCCACGTTGGTTTCTTGGTCCCTTTGCCTGCATGGGTGGCCTCCGTGAGCGTCACTTGGTTTGTGGGTTTTTTTTGCATTGCACTTTGGGTCCACCTTTGTGCTTCCTACCCCTCAGCATGTGTCTCTCCTCTGCATCGAGTGTCCCCTGGTCCCCGCGTTGCCATCTACATATCAGTGTCCTTATCCTGTCTGTCGCCTGGCACTGCACGCCTCTGCCCAATTGCCTCCCCGGATGTCCTTTGTTGTCCCCTCTGTGGCATTCTTTGGGTCGGCCAGCCCACTGACTTCCGTGCATTCCCGTCAGGGGTTTAGGTCCGTCCCAGGCTCCATGACTCCGGTCTCTGGTCTCTCTCTTGCCGTTAGCCCATCAGTCTGTCTGTCTTTCCTGCAGTGTCTCCCTCTTTGGGTTTGTCTTTCTGTGGGTCTGTTCCCCCACCCTGCCCCCGCCAACATTTTCACGGCTGTCTGCCTTTTGCTGTCTAGGGCCTGGCTGTTCTTTGTGTGTTCTCCTTTGCATGTGTGTTGGTGTGGCTGGGACCGTCACTCGCTTTTACGCCGGCACATCCTCTGCGGCTTCGTCGCAGCCACGTGTCTCGGTGCCTGGGTGACCTCCCCGTTCACTGGCCTCGTCGGTCTGGGCGCGCTCCATTGTCCCATTGGGCAGTTTTCTTGGCGTTCCTGTGTCTTTCCCACTCTCTGTCCTTGGCACCGTATGTCTGGCATTGTCTTGAACCATCTCGTGCAGGAACCATTTTGGGCACGTGCCCCTTCAGGCAGGCGTCCCTCCCTCTGCTCACGCCTGGTGGCAGGATGGCTCCATTCTTTGCTCCCTCCGAGGTCTGTCTGTTTTTGTTGGCAGCATCCTCACGCCCGTCCCCACTTGGGTGGGTGCATGTAGGTGCCCCTCCGTAGGTATTTGTGTCGATTCTGCCCAAGGGGCCATCTGTGGTCAGGCCGTCTCTGCTCTTTGGGCGTTCCCCTGTCCCCCACCGTCTCCCAAGCTGTGTCTGCGGGCCTCCCTCTTGATGTGTGGGGAGGGGTTCAGTGGGCGGGCCCTCTCTCCTTCTCTCTCAGCGTCCTTCTGACCATCTTGTCTTTGCTAAGTGTCTGCTCTCACCACTGTCTTCTATCCCTTTGCCTTTGGCTGGTGCGGGCCGTGTCCCTGGCGCCATGAAGCTCTCTGTAGAGTCCCGCTTCCCGCATGGTCTTCTCAGCGTCTCAGTCTTTGGGTCTGCCTGGAGGTGTGCCCGCCTCCCGCCATCTCCCTCTGGGTCACAGGCCTTGTCCCACAGCCAGGTCACTCACCGTAGCTCCCTGTCTGTCTCTAGGTGGGCGTACATTGGTGTGTCGGGGGCATCCCTGTCCTTGTGGCTGGGTGTCAGTTGTGCCCCTTGCCAGCCGTTGCTCAGCGTCGTCATCTGCAGGTGCATGTCTTTCCAAGCCCATGCGTCCATTGGCTCCTCTCATTGCAGAGCTTTGTCTTTGGGGCCCTCAGACAGCCACGTTGCCATCTGTCCCCATGACACCGGCTCCCTCCATCTCCGTCTGGAGTGGCGCTTTCCCTTTGGGTGGCTCCCTTGGAGGGTTTGGCTGTTGATGGCTGCGGGCGTCCACCTTTGCCTGTTTCCTGACCCCTCTCGTGCCGCTTTGCCATCTTGGATGAGACCTGTTTGTGTCGGGTGACTGTGGCCTGGCCTTGCCCATTTCCGTGCACCACCCCTCCGCTGTTAGGGCAGTCCCACACCCCAAGGACACCTAGCTGGTCTACCATCAGTGGGCATCAGGGCGGTGAGGCGTGGCACATCCCACAGCCACTCCATCCTCCTGTGGCCCGCAGGGTCTTTTCCCCCACATTTGGCGGTGTTGTCCCATCTTTGTTTCTAAGCAGGTCGGGTCCTGCCTGGGCATCCTCCCCTTTGCGTCCACATGTCTTTGTCGTGCCTGCGCACTGTGGGTCTTCCCCCGCTTGCCATCGCTCCCTCTCCGTATGAGCTCCCGTGTCTGTCTGTGGCCCCTCGTGCGTCTACATGCAGCCGTCTGCAGCCCATTTTTGAGGGTTCCCACCGCTCTTGGCAGTCCCCGACCATCTTCCTCAGATGTGTCACGAGTCAGTATGGTTCGGCAGTCCTTTGCAGTGCTCTTCCCGGCGGGTCTTGTGGCGTCAGGGTCGTTTCTGACGTTTTGGCATCACAGTGTGTATGTGTGTAGGCAGGCACCTCCCTCCCACATCTGTCAGTGTGACGATTGCATCTGTTCACCCTCCGACCATCTTGGCGGGTCTCTGTCCTCTGGGCTAGGGTCTGGCCGTCCCTCTGCACGCATCTCTTTCTTTGTCCGGCACGCTCTACTCTGCATGCAGTTTTGTCTAGGTAACGGTGTCATGGCGTGTCTCTTGTCACATGTGGAGGCACCAGTCTTTCCCTCTGCACCCCTCTGTCCTTGGGTGGCTGCGTTTCTCTCTTCAGGTGTCTCGACCCCCCCCGCCCCAGCTCCACTCACTGGCTCAAGGTCAGGCTCTCCCAGCTGTGTGTCTTGATCTCAGCGTATGTCTTTCTTTTTCCCAGGAGAGCTCCAGATCTGGGAGCTGCGGGCTAGTCGGGCCACTTCCTGTCTTGGAATGTGCTTGAGATGTGCGGCCATCAGGCTCGGGGTTTCCATTTGTCTCTCTCCCAGGTACAGTTTCGTGGCAGGCCTGGGGGTGTGGTTTTTGTCTTTCTGCAGATCTGTGTGGGCTTCGCCCTTCATGTCTATCTACCTCCCTCCCAGCACGTGCCAGTTGGACGTGGCGGCTGTCTATGCTGCTCGCCCGCCCGACTCACCTCCTTCCTGGGTATGTGCCTTGGAATTTGCCTCAGCACCTTGGCTTTTGCCTAAGTAAGTGCCCTACTGTATGTACTATGTCTGTCTGCCTCGGAATCTGACCGCGTGCCTGCCTGCCACCGGACTGAGTGCTTTGGAATGTGCCCAAGTGTCTTCATGCACTTGCGTCCCGGCTCAAGTTACCTGCTTCGGTGCCTCCCACCCTAAGCTATCTGCAGAAGTGCCGTACTGGGCCTGCCCGCCTCCTGGCCTGCTTGCTGTAAGCTGCCTGCCTAAGTGCCCCTACTGTGCCTGCTTGCCACCCAGCCTGAGCTACCTGCCTGCGTGCCTGCTGCCCTGAGTTAATTGCCTGCATCCCAGCCTAAATGCCCTGCTGTGCTTGGCTTGCCTGCCTGCCTCCCTTCCTTCCAAGTGCCTGCCTCAGCACCTGCCTGCCTGCGTCCTGGCCTAAGGTACCTGCCTAAGTGCCCTACTGTGCTTGCCTGCCTCCCTCTCGAGTGCCCGCCTCACTTAGTTGTGTACCTATGTGGCCTCTTTCTGTTGCAGGCCACCTCCCTGGTGTGGCGTGCCTGACTCGGTTTGTATTGTGGTCAGCCTCGCAAGGTGAGAGAGGACAGGAGCTGGGTCAGGGAGGTAATCACTTTATTGGGTAGGGTGAGGAACGAGGCGACCTCCTGAGGGTGGCAGCCAGCGGTCTTCAGCTGACGGCTCGTCAGGGCTCAGGCATGGGTGAGGAGGCCTCTGTCTCAGTTGACATGGCTCTTGTTTGCTCAAAGGCAGGCATCGCCAACGCTTGGCAAGCTGAGCCCACCACTAGCAAATGGGTGGCTCCTGGGGAGCAGGAGGTCTCATCTCCCCAGCCGACGTCCCTCCGGGTCCACCGCTGTACCCACACATCATCATAGGATCCTTTCTGTTCTAAAACACCTTGCTGATCATCCCATCCCACTATCAGTCAAGTGCTGCCAGGCCCGCCACTGCACCGTGTCCCCAGGTGCTGCTTCTACCCATCCTTTAAAAATCTCCCATGATGGACACCCTGCTGCTTTCCTGGGCAGCCCCATCCGCCGCTGCATCACCCTCTGGCAGAAGACCTTTCTCCTACTCACCAACCTCGAACCACCCCTGGCGCCGCCAAAAGCCCTTGCCACTCATCCTAACTCACCTCACTTAGGACAAGAATACCAACCCCTGGCCTTGCTACGACCCCCTTTCTGGGAGCTCCACACAGCGACAAAGTCTCCCCTGAGCCTCCTCTTCGCCACGCTAAACCGCCCCGGTTCCGTCAGCTGCTCCCCAAAACCCTGATGCTCCGGACCCTCCTCCCCCTCCGCCATCATGGTACAGGCATGTACCAGCATCCCTCATGGTGAGAGGCTGCAACCTCGACCTGGTTCCCAGTGCAGCCTCATGGCTAACGGTGGGTGGATGGACGATTGCAACACTATTTCGGCTAAAGGTCCTGCCACGTCAGCCCCCAAACTGTCTTTACAACTAGCACTAATAAAGACAGAGAAAAGCCACCCTGCCTTGCCTCTTCCTCTGTGCCTGTTTGTCATGTAGGCATCTTCCACGCCTACCCCTCCCATCCTTCCCTTGACCCTCCCGTGTGCTGTGCCCGTACATCACCGAGCCTCGCTCGCTGACCCATTTCCGCTCTTCTCTACCTCGTCCCCGCTAGACTAGCCCTAAACCCAGCCTCACCACCATGCAGGCTACCATCTCATTTTTTGCCCCGCCGGCCCAACTTATGCCCCAACAGGATGGCCCCTGCCAGCACCACCACAGCCCAGTTCTCCATGTTGCCCCAGTGCTCGGGGACCCCCTGTGGCCCTCCTTGAGCGGCTCCTACTTAGCTCTCAGCATAGCCAGGGTAGCCGCTCTATTTGCCTTGCTCCTCATGGTGCCCCAAAACTCTCCGACCCTCCCCTTTCACCACTGACATTGCCACAATGTCCACCTACTGTCACCGGCCCCACGACTCCCAGACGCAAGTTGAACTTCCCCTCTCCACCTAGACACTAATATACCCTGGCTGACCCCAAAATGGCTCAACGTCAGCCTGGCCTAGGATGGCACCAAAGGCTCAGCTGCCAGGTGTGGCACCCCCTTCCTCCATTCCCTTGCCTTTCCAATGCCTACTCACAAATGCTCATGCTCCCACCGTCCCGAGTCCCTTCCTCATCCTACTGAGTGAGGACTTGGCAGGGAAGAAAGGAGTGAGAGAGGGGCAGTGACACAGGGGTTCGCCCCCCCGCCAAGGTTATGACACTGCATGCACACAAGACTACACCACCCCACCCTCACCACCTCCCCAGCATGCTCACCACGATGAGGGGCTCGCCTGCTCCTCCCAGAACGTTCCCCTCTGAGCCATGTACGCCCTGATACTCCCGGATGGCGGCACGCCCCCGATCTTCCCCATCCCCTCCCCAATGGGATAGCCCCTCGCTGAGCACCCACCCCTCCTCCTGACTGTCTCACACCGCTCACAGAACTGGAAGTCTCCGTCACATAGATCACCTTCTCCAATCCCCTCTGCTGATGACACACCCACAACTTCCCTCCTCTGGCCCTGCTATGCCACCAGCCCCACGACCCATCCTGTGTCTCCTCTCCAGCTACCTCGAGGCTCCCCTCCTATCACAACCCATGCAGTTCGCCCTCCCTACAAGCTGCCTCGGCCTTGCCAAGCCCCTAAAACCCACTCGTGACAAAGCTGAGTGCCGGCGTCACCCATGACCCACTGCTACAGCCACAAACATGCACCTCGCCACCCTGCAGCTCCCAGAGCTTTGCAGACTGTTGCACGGCCCCCAAGGCCAAGTTGGACACCTCACCTACATCACACCCTCCAGTCACATCCCAGGCACCCCTCTGGTCCGCTTCTTCCCTAGAACCACCATGAACCATGGTCCCACACAAGCAGGGGGCAAGGGTAGCCCCTACCAAGACATAGGCCCCTGCCATGGCACAACGCGTTACTCTGTTGTCTGCCCTTCTTCTGCTGACAAAGCCAGTGCCGACGCTCTGCCCGCGCTCCCTGCCTGCTGTCCCCTCCCTTGCGCTGGAGAGCCTGCCCCTGTTAGACAGCCTCAGCCTGTGATGGCCCCCTTGCCTAGCCAGGGTGCAGATGCGCCCTACAAACATGCCTACAAACATCACCTTCCACAACAACAGCGATCCAGTCCATTCTGCTCTGCTCCACCATCCCACAGACACCTTCCCGCCCAGGTGCCAGACACAAGCCATCCCTCCACGGCGCTCAACGCCGTCCGGCCTGCCTTGCTCTGTACCACATGACAACTGCCGGTAGTCCTGCCAGCATGACACCTGGTACAAGCCCCACACCGTGCAGCCGAAATGCGTGCTCACCTCTCTGGGCACCCTCCTCGGCCCTGTGCTCCAGCGAGGCCCTTGGCTCACCCTCGAGCCTCGTCTCTGCCTACGGCCCCGGCTCCTCAAAGACCAATGGCCGCCTGCCAGCTGACTCTGCTGCGCACCCCTAAACACCTGAGCCCGTGAGCGCCGTGCCCTCCACCGACTGCTGCCCAGCTGTGTGTGCATGCTCAGGGCAACATACATCTTGTTGGATGCATCCTCTCCGCAAGACCTTGCTGCTCTGCTCTCTTGCTGCTCTGCCCCTTAAAACACCAGTCACATTTAACAGGGCTGGTTCTGCTCTGCTACGCTGCTCTGCCGATCCCTTGTCGGCTGGTCGCCCGCCGCGCTGCTGCCACCTCCCCCTTTTCATCCTCCTCCTCCTCCTCCTCTTCTTCTTCTTCCAGCTCCTCTGCCTCGCTGTACCTTGCTGCAAAAAAAACAGGGCACCTACCATACAAGATGATGCTGGCATTGGTGTTCCCCAGCTTGTTTGTGGCCACGCACGTGTAGTTGCCGTAGTCCTTCTCCGAGACGTTGAAGAAGGTCAGCGTTGACAGGCGGCCCTTGCTCTCGATCCGCACGCCCTCTAGTCCATTCGCTAACCTGCAGGGAAACGCAGGCAGGACTCTGCGATGGTTCTCGGCCCCGTCCCCTCCCAGTGGCTCCCTTCCCCAGGAGAAACCCTGGGGGATCCCCTGCGACCCCTTGGGCCCTCTGCCGAGCACGCCCCACTGCCAAACACTGTCCACCCTTGTCTTCCTCGCCATGGGACCCTCCACCACCTCCGGCCCTCTCCGCCTCCTCCTGCCCTCGTTGCCCTCCTGTCCCAACGGTACCTGGCATAGCCCCCTCCCAACCAGTCTCCCAGCCTTCACGGCCCCTCACCTGGTCTCCTCTTTGAACCATTGGAACTCTGCCACAGGAACAGCCGAGGCCTCGCACTGCAGGATGCCCTTCTGGCCCACCGAGGCACCCGTGTTCTTGGCATTTGAGATGTACGGCGGGTCTGCGGAGACACCGTGCCACATCACGTCCAGCCCTGTGCACCCACCTGCCCCTGCCCTGATTCCCTCGTCCTCCTCACTCACAGTTCACGGTGACTTTGACTTTCCGCACGTCTGGGACGGCCACATCGTTGACGGCGCTGCACTCGTACTCCCCGGACTGCTCCCGCGTGATGCCCGTGATCTCCAGGTACTCGTCCTCGCTCACAAAGCCCTGTCCTGGGAGACAGCCCAAACACGTGGCACCATCGCCCTTCCACCAGCACACTTGGAATGCTGCTTGACAAGGATCCTTGCCCGCATGACATGTCACACCACAGGGGCAACACCTCCACCCTCCGCCACCGACGCCGCCAAACCCTGGGCTGCCTTTATGCCACCCCGGCCACCTTACATCTTGCCCACCAAGCCCCGAGGGCGGTCTCACCTTTCCCGGAGAGGTGCCGCCACGTGACGGTGGGCTCTGGTCTCCCAAAGGCCAGGCACATGAGGGTCACGCTGCTGCCCTCGTTCACGGTGATGTCCGACGAGATGTTCACAATCTGGGGGGGAACTGTAAAATACAACCAAGACCAAAGCCACCATCAGTATGCCCGCTCACCCAGCCCCGTCAGCGTGCCACCCGTGTCCCACCAGAAAGACCACACTGCAAGACCTGCCCCAGTCATCCGCATCCACTCCATCTCCCTGTTCTCTCACCGACCCCGACCCTCCAAACCGGCATCTTGGACTCGAGCCCAGCACGCCTCTGGGGTCCATTCTCCAGGCCTCTGTGCCACACAGGGACCAGACGCGCCAGCCGCCCTGCCCAGCTGAGGCCCCAAATGCTGGCTCTCATTATGGCCCGCAACAAGGCTCATATTTTAGCATATTTATTAAAGCTGTTTAAATTATGGAGCGTCTGCTCCATTCAATACCAGCCACACTGATTTATATTACTCTATCCCCACATACTCCCTCTCATAAATAACTTGGCAATCTCTACACCCATAAATATTCACAGCCCTGGCAAAAAGCAATTACGGCCCGTTCCCCGACGTCGCTTCCTGGTGCTCTGAGCCGCAGGGGTGTCCGATGCGCCCCCCCCCCCCCCCCCCGCCCCCCCCCCCCG
>VFFE01009221.1:2108708-2150599 GCA_008921705.1 Burhinus oedicnemus | reverse complement strand
GAGCCCCCCCCCCCCCCCCCCCGAGGGCCCACTCCCTGAGGAGCAAACAAGCCCCACCAACAGAAGCCACCCAAACTTAAACAGCACCCAGACAATACCAGAAAGGATGGCCTGTGCCCCCTCAGCAAACACACAACATGCCACGAGGCTCTCCTCACATGGCTTCATGTGCCCAACCCTCGCGTCAAGGCATCTCCAGCAGAGCCAGAATGCAAGGATGATCGCCTGAAAACCACTGCGTGGTCTGGAATGGGATTCGAGGGCTGCCTGGCTCTCCTCACGCCCCTGGGGACCTTTCCCTGCCCTGCTGGGGCTGCCACGATGGTGTCCAAACTGACCGGGCTGGGTAAGGATGGAGGGACGCCCCACAGGGTGCTGGAGGGGCCTATCCCCTGAGAAGCTTGGTCTAAGCTGCCTCTAACTGCCAGGCTCGACCCCTCACTAAGGTTCAATGAACAACCCACCCCAAGGGAACCTTTCACTCCCGGGCAGCCTCCCAGGTGCAGGCAGAGGACAGGCGTTCCCACACCTGCTCTCCCAACTGCCACTTTCCTGGCATGGAAGAAGCAGCAAAATGGGATGAGCCCTGGCAAAAACGTAGCATGCCCTCCACAGACCGATGTGCCCCACGAGGCAATAAATTTCCCAGCAACTTGACACATTAATGCAGAAGTACAGGCTCTTATAGCAGAGAGAGATTTTCTGAGTTCTTCAGGGCAAAGCGGCGATCCGAAAATGAAAACTGTGTGCTGGTGACCACCGCCCATTGGAGTTAATCCTCAGAGTGGGCGGTCTGACCCTGACGAGCTCCACTGCGTGAAGGCTGCCAATGGCCCTTCCTCACTCCAACAGAAGACGACCTTCTCCCCTACTAACCGCATCCTTCCACCTCCGCCAACGGCATCTCATTCAGGTCCCAGGAACATCAAACAACAACGTTCAATACAAGCCTACCCACAACCGAGTGTTTGCCATCCGCTCGCTAGTCTGCAACCCATCCGTCTCCACGGCCACTTTGGGTCCCAGATGCTACACCCTTAGCAGATGCTGACACCCTAGGAAGCCTACCTCTGTTCCAGGCAGTGGCCTGTCTCTCGCTTGGATGCCATGGAACGCACCAAAGCCAGGGAGACGGACGAGACCAATGGCATGCCATGCTGGCAAAATCATGGCCGTCCTGCTCTCCCTGCTGTTTCTGAGGTGCCACTCTTCCTTCCTGCCCATGCCCCTCCTGGCGCTTCTCCGAGATGACCCCTACACTTCATGCTACCCAAGGGGCAAGGCACAGATTACAGGGGGACAAAAAAACATAGTGCAGACATTATCTGCTTCTCACAACCGTACTCCCGGTACATGCTAATGCTTACAGGCGAGCACCCTGCCAGAGGAAGGCAGGCACCGCCAGGGCGTCGCAAAGCACCTAGCGCACACTCAAAACGCTGGGGACAGTGACACAAACCTCACTCTACATAAACAGACAACACTGTATGGCCAAGGAAGGCCATCCCCTGACATATATTTCATTGCACAGGGGCAAAAATAACTCCACACACGGAGCACTTGGCACAGCACCTGCTCGGCTCCTCTATTTCTTGCATCGCGTTCCCATCCTGCCTCGTCCACGGAGCTCTGCTCCCATCGGACCGTGGACAGAAGCACCCAGGCAGATTGCTGGCAGACAGATGGCCTGGATGGCACCCCCAGCTGTATGTCCCAGCCTAAGGATGCTGATGCCACCTCGACCGTGGCTCTGTCACCCAGGACAACTGCCATCTGACAGACCTCTGGCAACATGCCCCTAGGACAGGGCCACGCTCGCCCCACCTGAAAAAGGGGGTCACGTATGCAGGGGGTAAGGTGGACCTTGCCAGAGGGTCCTCGCCCACCCATCCCTATCCCGGCTCGTGACCAGCGTCCCTTTCCCGTCCCCCGAGTCCCAAACTGTAACTACAAAGGGACATATAGAAACTGGTACTACGGACGCATATGGGAGCCTCTCCCCCTGCCACACACACAAATACCTTCACTCCCACGCAACAACATACCACTACCCATAACCACGACAGCCCCAACCCTCCCATTCACCAAGCACCAAGTCGCGCAAATACACGTATCTGCCCTACAGCTCTTCTCTTAGCAAAGGATGCTGACGCAGCAGGCAGACATGCCGGCACGTGTTGCAGGGGAAAGGGCACCGCCCAAACCCTCCAGCCATGATCCAGTGGCCATGGGGGCTGGGGAAGTGCCACCTTGCTGCTGCGCTGCCCATCCTACGCTGATCGCAAATGCTCTCAACAGCCAGCAGAGATGTGCGGTGGACGGACGCCCTGGCACAGCACCAAGACCCTGCCAGACCACTTGATACCCCGCCGCGATGGCAATCGTTGCCTATGAGGTTAGCGGACTTGGAGGAGGACATCTACAAACCTTGATTACATTTCTATAGATCCCACTGGCGAGCTGACGAGGACAGTGTCTCAAGGGCGCGCTTGCTTCCCTTTGGGGGCGCTTCATCCCACGGGAGGGGCAGATGGGAGCTGGGCCCCCTCAGGGACACCGCCAGCAGCAAACAGGACTTGAGTGCCATCAGGCAGGAGGAATCCAGTGACAAATATTTCCATGCAGAGAGAACCAACCTGCCACCATTCCCTGTACATACCATGAGGCCCACACGCACGGCTGCCCTGACCAACGCATCCTGTCCCGCCTTCTCTCAAGATGGGGACAGCTGGGCATTGGTGCTGGGCACTGAGTATGAAGGCTCTCCTGGTCGCCGAAGGGCCAGGTCACCTCACAGCCTGGCAGCATGATGGTGGATCCTGTTCCTACTCATTTACCTGTCTACAGCATCCTTTCCCTGCATTACCTGGGGTTCTTTACCAGTACCTCCCCCTGTCCCACATCCCCCACACCGCAAATATCCAGCACTTACAACAAACTCTCCTCACTGCGTATAGATTACAAACACATATAGAGCCTGGGCAGAGAATGGGTCGAGAGCAGCCCTGAGGAGAAGGACTCAGGGGTGTTGGTGGATGAGAAGCTCAATCTGACCCTCAAATTTGCGTCCGCAGCCCAGAAAGCCACCCACATCCCAGGTTGTGTCCCTGGTAGCGTTGCCAGCAGGTCGTGGGAGGGGATTCTGCCCCTCTGCTCTGGTGAGACCCCCCTGCAGTGCTGCCTCCATCTCTGGGGCCCCCAACACAAGAAGGACATGGACCTGTTGGAGCAGGTCCAGAGGAGGCCACCAAGATGATCCAAGGGCTGGAGCACCTCTGCTGGGAGGACAGGCTGAGAGAGTTGGGGTTGTTCAGCCTGGAGAAGAGAAGGCTCTGGGGAGACCTTATGGCCCCTTCCGCTACCTAAATGGGGCTACAGGAAAGCTGGGGAGGGAGATCAGGGAGGGTAGCCCAAGGGGTAACAGATTTGAAATGAAAGAGAAGAGATGTAGATTAGGTATTAGGAAGAAATTCTTTACTCTGAGGGTGGTGAGGCACTGCCACAGGTTGCCCAGAGAAGCTGTGGATGCTGCATCCCCAGAGGTGTTCCAGGCCAGGCCGGATGGGGCTGTGATAGACCCGATCTACTGGGAGGTGTCCCTGCCTGTGGCAGGGGTGCTGCAACAGGATGATCTTCCCCTTCCAACCCCAACCATCCTATCATCCTACGATTCTACAATCGCCATGAGAACATACTACCAGACAGAGAAGTGGCAAGGGCAGGGCGGTCGCTTGGCCTGGAAGACGGACCGCTGTTGCCTGCTCCGGATTTCACCAGATGGCCATAATAGACTTCAGAACACCTTGCTCCTCTGAGCCGCTCCCGTTACTCCACATGCACACATCGCTACACGTCTGATCTTACAATAGATCAGGAGAAAGGGTGAGATGCTCCTCAATTGCTCCGGAGCAATAACCCCATGACAGGCAGAGACCCCCATGTGCATGATGCCTGCCCACATGAAACAGTCCCAGGCCACCCTCAGGGCAGGCCGTGGATTCCCAGAGGGATGCTGGGGTTGTGCCGTGGATGGACATGGCTGTCCTCCCCGCTGGAGGTCCTCCCCAGCCCTGAGACTGCCCATGGGATGGGGGTGAGATGCTCGCCTTCCGCGGCTGTGGGAGACGAAGCGATATGGTGGTGCCCGGTCCCTATCCCTCCTCATTCTTAGTCCTGCCTTCCTTGTCAAAGGCTACAACAACTCAAATACAGAATAAACCCCGAGGAAGTGAGGACCAAAACAGCCTCGCCGGAACAGCGAGCGGCCGGCGGACAATTTCATCGACCCTGCGTAATATTAATCACGGGTAAGTTAATGCATAATGTTGGGTAGGCCAAAAAATACATTTGAGCTGTAATTTCTTGTTTGTTCGGCAAGCCAGCGAGAGAAATTGAATGTGAAAGCGATGCCACTAAATTCAATAACAATAAGCCTGTGATTTATCTCCTTCCTTTACTGCTCGAGACCCAACCCGCGAGATGCGCCGATTCACACTCTCTGTCAGGCCCCGGTGCGTGCCGGTTTCTGCTGCCGCTCTCCGGGACTGTGACATGCCGTCCCTCCCCTCGCTCCCAAACTGGGAAATAGCCCTGTGGGGCTGGCCATGGCGTCATGCCTTGGAGATGCTGCCCTGTCCCGTGAGTCTACGTGCCGTACCCAGGGTATCCCTTGTGAGCACAGCCGAGTGATCCCTGTGACACCCCCAGAAACATCGCTCCCGGCACCTTCGATGGATGCCGGTGCCAGCTTTGCCCACGCTCTCTAGGGACCAAAAAGATGAGGGAGCTCAGATCTTGCGAGCCACTACCCGACACCTAAGTCTCAGGAGGGATGGCCTAAACCTTGCCCGGGGAGCCGTGGGTCCGACCCGTGCCTGCGGGAATGCCTCTTCCCCGCTCCACAGTGTGGGAATCGGTAATCATTGCGTGATCATTGACTACACGTGACACTGACACACGTGACCACATGTGGGCTGACTCATCTCCTGGCCACCCCACAGTGCCGATCCCGACGGCAGGCGCTCACCGCCACAGCCATGGACTATTAATAGCTACCAGAACGTGACTGCCGCACATCACGGTATGGAGAGCCCCGATGCTGACACAGACAACTGATCTCCCTCCTCCACTTCGTTAGCTCCTAATCCATTAAAACAGACCTTTTCCTACACCTTTGATAGGGTGACATGACACCCTGCAAATTGCCTGACAATGGCTGCTAGCCCACCTCTACTTGTGGGACTGGTTCCCATAGGGACAATGCCCCCAGACAGGGACATCGCACCTCCAGCCCTCTGCGGGGAGGTGATGACCTCCGTGGACACCGTCCCTGCTATGGCAGGGTGCACTCCGGCCCTAGCACCTTGCTTACCACCCCCTCCTGTTTTCGAGGTACCACCATTTTCAATGGTACCACCCCAACAAGATCTTTCCACAAACAGCTCCCGTTCGGGGCCCATGCCCTTTGAGAAGAGGTGTGGGCACGCACCCGCAGGATGGCTCCCAGCCAGGGAGCGCCTGCTGTCACATAGAAATGGAAGTCTTCAGCCACCCTACTTTTGCTGCTACTGACTCCTCTTTGGTTCGGGGGTGCAAGGGACAGCCGCAAGGACCTGCAGGGTAACCACGTGCAAAAGCACCTCCACATCCCCTCTAGCCTGCGGGGAAGCACCTGGGGGGACAGGAGCCAATGTCCAGAGTTTTAACAAAGTGTTGCTTCTCAGCAGCAAAGATTATCATCTCAGATTGAACACGTTCTGATGACACTCTGATCCCAGAGGCTCCTCGGAGTCCATTTTATCCAGATAACAGATTAAGCACATGCAACAGCTACAGAATGATTTTTCTCCAATTTTCCAGCCCGGCCAGCAGTGTGCCACGCCACCGCCTCCCATGCTCTACAGGTGCTTCATTTTGGGGGAGATCCTCCCTTTCCCTTCTCTAGGTCTTAAACGCTCCTACACAATGCTTTCAGAGCCCAGGATGTGGAGCGTGTCCCCCCCATCTCCACGCAAATTGGGAGCTCTCCCACCGGGCTGGACCCTGACACCGTGAGATGCGTTGGGGTTAAAAGCAATGGGATGGACGAGCTGGCGCCAACCCCTCCATCGGGGCAAAGGCAAAATCTGGCCACGCTGTGGACCAAGCCCTTGCAATATGCTGTGCCAACAAAACGCAGGCATCGCACGCTCTTCGCTAGGCGGAGCCTCCCCATGACTTGCTGCGCGCCCTTTTTCTCCAGCTTTTCACTTTGAGACAGGGAAAGCAATAAAACCAAACTTCGGAGCATTATACCTACTGTGTAACCACCTGGCAGTAAATTTATGAACAATTAGGAAGTGAGAGTGCTTCCCAGGGAGCTATTTGTGCGTGTGCTAAAACGTTCTTTCTGTTCTGAAATATAACGGGGAAACAACTTCTCCGGTTCTCCCCCCTCTTTCTCATTTTTGCTTTTGGCTGTAATTAATCAGCTGCCACCGTGCTTTTGTTCTGTCGGCTCCTGGTCCCCGTGACACCTCTGCCAGCTCCGCTCCCGCTGGCACCTTTTTGACAATTTCAAGAAGCCTCCAGAAGGGGAGCCCGAGGATGCTCCCCATCCCATCCCATTCCTCCTCCATACTCCCACCCAGATTTCGGGTTCACACGTCATGCCGGCCGCTTTAAGGACGGCAGCCATTCCCATCACGGGGGCAGGTGCTGTTTTCTTCCTGCCGGTCGGGGTCTCCCTCTGCCCAGACCTTGCCTCTCTCCGTGCTCCTTCATTACTCTGTCATTTTCCCCTTTGCTGCCTCCCGCTCTTTTGATGCATGGTGCCTTTCCTTCTCTCTTCCCTTGGTTCTACAAGTCTCTCTACAAGCATTTCTTCTCATCCTTCCCATTTTGTTTCTACTCCCCCTCCAGTTGCTTCTTTCTTCAATCTTTGCTATTCCTTCCATATTTTCTCTGGGCTCCCTTGCCTTGGAGTTCACTGCTGCATCTCCCTCGTTTGCCTGTCTTTGCTCTCTTCCTTGTCTTCCATTTCATCAGCAAGTGAGAAGGGAGTCCCATTGCTCCTTTCAAGCCTTTTCCTGTCCCAGGACACCCGTCTACATTGCTTGTCACAGAGTTCTCCTTTCCATTCGTGCCAGCACTGCTCTCTGTGCTAGGTGAGGCTTGCAGAGCAAAACGCCTCCTTTGGTGACACCAGTGTTGCTCTCCAAAATTGGATGTGCTCTTCAGGGATGCCTGGAAACCACGCCGGGGCAGCGGGGCTCCTTCCAACCCTGCCGAGGTGGACTCCGCGTGAGGATGAAGTGCCAGTCCATTGCCGAACTGTTTCTGGCCGAACATCCACGACCTTGGCCCATGCCGCCCCGGTCTGGCCGAAGCACAGCGGGCTACTGAATCCCCACGTCCTCCAGGACCGGACATGCTCCTCTCTGCTGGAGGTGACTCTACGGGAGCATGACGGAGAGGCCCCCACCGATGGTCATGCCCGCAGAGGCAGTGACATCGCTCACCTCCTGCTGCTCTGAGCGTGGATGTCGCTGCCACCTTCCCTGACAACCCTGCTTGGTGCTGGCTGTGGCCAAGCCTATTTGTGGCTGCTACTGCAATTCACGTCCCTGCTGGCAATCCAGTCATTAGCCTTACCAGCTCACTATAGATAAACAGATGGGAATACTGATAACACGACATCGGAACCACTGGGCAAGCCTTCGGTGCCGTCTGGGACAGCAGAATGGCACAGCACCTTGATGGACGATGCCTCCCTGCTCCTGCTCCCACGAGGTACCGTCGGTGCCAGGGCAGAAGCAAGCTCCGCTCCTGTTCCTGCAAACGCACACAATGCAGCATGCCATTGTGCTTTCACCTTGGGGGGAAAAGAAAGCCTTTCCCTGCAAGCTGCTGCTGCAACAACACCTTGCGTGGCACTGCCACATGGGCCAGGGGCTCCTCTCCTGTTCGTAGGCACTATGAGCATATTTGCTCCCCAGACACCTGACGGAGAGTCTCGCACGAGACCTGCAAACGTGGAGAGGAGAGGCACCAACACTTACAAATCGCTCCAGGTTTCGACTGCTCGCTGAGGCTTTCACTTCTCTAAGCGGTGGTTTCAAAAGCCCCCTGACTCAGAACAAACCAACCCTGCTGTTCCTCCCCAGCACCTCCTCCCGACTCTTCCTAACGGTGCTTGCACTAGTTGATTTTTCAACTGCAGTTGTGTTTAATCCCTCTTGCACCATCCAGTGTCCAGTTCTGCCCGGGTTGACCCCTTTCCCTGCTGGCCCGCTCAGGTGTCCCCAGAGAAGACAGAGGGAAACATTACTTTAAACGCCACAGACATCATGTGTTTTGAGCTCTCGCTCCTGCTGGGAAGGCATCCATCCAGCCTAAGTGATTTCATTCCGTTTCCTTTTAATAGCACTCCAATTTCCCTGCGCTCCATCCCCACCGGTACGAGCCCGACCTCCGGGAGAGTCTCCTGCTTCCATTAACTGTTTTGCTTGTCCCCACCAGGACAATTCACCCAGTGCGATAAGGCCGAGCCGGAGCCGAGCCTCCAAACACAGTCATCCGTAAAACATTTGATTAGACCTAGACGGATGGCAAAGGGGAAAACGCACTCAGACACGGCTCACGACCGAACATCACCGGCCCCTTTGCTGGCCCACCTGATGATCAGCTTTGACACCAAGAGGAGAGGTAAGCATGTGAGGGAGACTGCTCTTTGCTGCCCAGGCTGGACATCTCGGCTGCCGCCCAGTAATATCTGCCATTTGTTCCAAAAATGCCAAGAGATGAGCTGTGGCAGGTACCGAGGACACGGGCTGAGCCCTCAGCCTTTCGAGACCTCTGTGCGAGGAGCTGCCCTCCTCCTGGGACATCCTCTGGTGGGACAGAGGGCAGTCATCCCTACTGTAATGAGCAGCACATACAGCACGGGCAGGTGATGAACTCTTTGCTGGGGATGCCACGCATCACGTGGCCAGACAGAGATGTGTCCCGAGCCCCAGGAACCGTCTTCACCATCCCTGCAAACCCTCCGTCCCAGATGGACTTAAATCTTGCTGGCCGAGCACGCTATATGAAGTAACGGGATGGGAATCTCTGCCAACAGTTTGTCTTGGATGTTTTGCATCACATTAACTGCACATCGTCTCTTTTCCTCACTATTCTATTTTTTCTTAGGTCGATAAAAAAACTGCCCGAACCATCCGCCGATGGGACAGTATCCCAAGTGCAGATGAAGCTCCTGAGCAGGGCACGAGCCTGCCTGCCCCTTCCCCTTCTCCAGGCTGCTTCTGTATGCATGCCCCTCACACCAAGCTCTCCAGGGTCTACATACTAAGCACTGAATATATAAGCACTTTCTACGTTTAGAGCCTACGATCAAATCTTTCCTACAACAACCGAGGAAGGCTGAGCCGCTCCCCTCGCCTCCGCGGCTCGCTGTCTGCCATACAGCCCCCTGGTAAGGTTTTAATAAGTATCGTGCTCTCAGCTCCTGTCTGGATATCAAAGGTGGCATGATAAAAGTAAGCCTAACTGCGGCCGTCGTGAAAGCTGGGGTGCTGAGGGGAGCCTGAAGCATGGGCTGTGTCACTGAAGAAGCACTCGACAGGGCCGGCACGGGGTAGGGGGTTGCCCTTTTCCAGACTCAAGGAGCCAGTTGTTATCTCCAAGAAGGAAAAAACAGACTCATGGGCTTTCGAGACGGCTGCTGAATACCTACACCAGCGTCAGTGCCGCTTTGAGAGGCGGCGGACATGCTGAGGGACATGGGATCGGATCCAGGAGAGCATCCTTCCACGGATTCAGGGGACCAACTGCACGACTGTGACCTCCCTATTGCAAATGAAGGCCACGGTCCTTCCTGACCCGTCCTGGCTCCCGGGGCAAGGAAAGCGGCACGACGCCGAGATGGGAAAATGGATTGCACCAACAAGAAACTAACAGTAACAATGCCGACAGCCGGGAGAGGCTTTAATGGAAAATCTATGGCAAGTAGGATTAAGGCAGTACAGAGGAGGGCTCTCTAAATAAATCAGAAACAGAGGACATCTGAAGAATACCAAAAACCTCTATTAGATAGGGACAGCCAGTATCGATGTTCAATGCCGAGATCTCTCCCAGATAGGGAGCCATGCAGTGCATGGATCGCAAAACAATGCCACGCTACCCTACGCCGCTTCAGCACAGACACCCTCCTCTCTATGGCTGCTGCTATGAGAAGGATGCCGGGCTTGCTCTTCTCCAGGGTGCCGATGGCAAAAGCCACAGCCTACACTCAAACTCTGACCCCAAGCTCTGCTTTTCAGACTGAAATATACCCCCCGTGCTGAAACAACCCACACCAAGGAGGCAACGGCTGAGCCCTGGCTACTACCTACCCTTCTCCTTGCACCAAACCCACTTTGTGGCACGATGCCCTGAGGTCTCCCAGCTCCTCCATGTGGGCTTGCACCGCCCGGAGCTGAGCTGGGCTTCGCAGGGCGTCCACCTCTGAGGTCTGGCCCCTCAGCATCCTCCGCTCAAGCTGTTTATGCCACAAAAAGGATGAGGTGACTCCTCTTCTGCTCCTACAAGATGGAACGCCAGTTCTCACTGCATTCCTAACTCTCCCCGAAACACATCAGCACGCCCAAAGCGCTGCGACAGTCCCTGAAAGCCTCCGTCCTGTCGTTGCGAGGCAGCCTCCAAAAACGAGAGGAAAAGGGAGACAAAACTGACACTCTGGCTCGCTGCCATCTACGCTCTTACAGACCCTTGTTAATGGCTGCTGCAATGAACTGATCCGAGAAACGTATTAATAACGCCACAAAGAGACATGTTTCCTGTTGACGGCGACTCCCTGGCAGATTTATCGCCCAGTTGCTAGGAGGGAAGGCCAAGCCCCGCAGGAGCACAATTAAAACCCAATTGAATACGGGGACAAAGAATCAATACTCCATCCGGTCAACTTTTAGTTTTGCGACAGATAAATATAAATTAATTGACCTGAACGCGGTTGCTCGCTGGTCCTTACTGCCTGCTCACTGGCCAGCTGGCACAGGGTAGGTGTGATGCTGGAGTGTGCCCGGCCATCCCCCATGGTCCTCCTGCCCTTGCTCCTGCCTCCTTGATGAAGAAGGACCCCAGACCTCATCTTTAAGCCAATATTTAAGGCCAGGAGAGCTACAACCGAAACAGGGCTTTGCTCCTTCCTTGCTCGCATGCACGGCCAGTATCAAATGCTGCCTTGGAAAACTGCTCCCTTCCTCCTGGCACAGAACAAAGGGTGAAGCGTTATTCACCCTGGCCCTTCTCTGGCATGCAAGCGTAGAGGCTAACAGCCTTTGGCCGTGCCGGTGGGCGATGCCACTCGGTCCGAGCCATGGGAAAGCATGTTTTAGCCACCAGGCGACTGCACTGGAGGTGAAGTGAGAACAGAGCAAAGAAGGATATGCTTTTCTGGCTGTCACCAGCATGTCCACCTACAGATGGATTTTCTCAGCGTTACAACGTGGGCACACCACGTGGCTTGAGCTTGGCAGATGAACAAAGGCAAAAACTGCTGAGCATGGTCTACTTGAGCTCAGCCTGCATAACCGCGCAGCCCCAGCTCCTCTCAGGCTCCCCTGCAGCTGCAGAGATGCGACGCAGCCCACAGCCACAGCCATTGCGGCAGCGGAAGCGATTCAACACGGCTTGCTCACCTCATAGGAAAACTCTTCCTAGCACATTTAGGCACACCTCGCCACCCAACCCTCACTCTGGATGCAAACTATCCCTCGCCTTTGCCCGGATAGATTAGCACAATTAGAGAGCAGACAGGATAAACAAATTAAACTATGCAGACGGACAGCTTGCACGCAACTCAAAAAGGGGGAGAGGGAGAGGCTCCGCAAAAGGGGATGGAGAGGATACTCGGGGTGTTCTTCCGCTCCCCTCTTCCCAAGCCGAGCGCTGCCCGATGTGCTCCCACCAGGACCAGATGGGAAAACCACTCAGATGGGTGGCCTCAGTGGAGCCCTGCCTCCTTCAAATGAGAAGGATACATAAATACATACATATCGGTGCTGGGGCCTTCTCGGAGACCTGTCGAGGCCGAGAAATTTCTCAGATTGGCTCATTGCAAAATCAATGCCCATCAGCTGTTTGAAATTAAAGGAAAGATTAGGTCCTGGTTTTATACACGCTTTATTGTATTCCGAGAGCTTTCTACTCAGCCAGATAAATCTTCTTTAAGAGGATTAAGAAACTTTCATTATCTTTATCTAACCTGAACTAACACTAACTCTGAAAAATTAATCTAGAGACTGGACAAAAGCCGGCAGCCGGAGCAAAGCCACGAGGATCCCGAGGCGATGTCCACCGGAGTGCTATGGGTGCCTCCGATTTGCCAGCACCCAGTTCCCCCATCGCAGCAGCCTGCGGAACGTGGCTTTGCGACCCAAGAGCATCTGCTATGCCAACACGCTCGCCTACGAAGCCCCGAGCTGACAGCCCTTCACGGCCCTGCAGCAACTTTCACACACTCACACGCTGTGCCCTCTCTCCCAAAACCCAGGAGCCTCGTGCCGTAACTCCCACATGCGGTGACTCGAGCAACATGGGTCCCGAGCAGCAAGGACAGGTCCACTTCACTGCAGGGACAGGCAAGGGGGCAGATGGAGGAGGACACTGGCCCTGACTTCGGTTCCCTGCTGTGTTCTGCCCCACCCGACGACTGTACGACATGGCAAGGCTGAGGTGATGCAAGTCCATCTCCTCCCCGTCCTGGTGGGCAGCTGGCAACACCCAAGCAGCTCAACACCCAAAGCAACGGATGTTGGTCTGATCCCTGCATCTCCACCACCAAGAAGGCCTCCAAACTATTCCCAAGCCCAGACATCTTTCCATATCAAACGGTCGGTTTGGCACGATAAGACCTACCTTGCACGATGAGATGGACGCGTGAAGTCTTGGGGTGATTGTCTGTCTGCACAGAGCAAGTGTAGGGGCCCTCATCGTAGATGTCCACGTTGTGTATCTTGATGCTGTACTGGGTCTTGGTGTTGGAGAGGATGACCACCCGGTTGTCTATAGACCATTTGTCATTGCCAGCGTACAGGATGGTGCTGCGGTTCAACCACGCTACCCGCGTGACCCTGTCATCCACGGTACACCTGCAAAGGAAGAGACAGAGGGTCACAAATGGGGGGACAGAACCTACGGCGACTATCCCGGCTCCCAAAAGGAGACGCGAGCGGGACAGAGGCTGTGGTGCTGGTTCTCCGTTGTGCTCGGCTGGACTGCTGCCACAGAGATGGCATGCGCCACAGCCTGGCTACCCCGCTGCCACATCCCGCATCCCCTGAGATTAAACAGAAACGGCAGGTTCACCAGAAAAAAGCCCTGCCTTTTCCTTTTATATGGAGCTGGGGAGCCACAGCCAAAAATCCCTTTACGTTTGACCTCCACGCGCCACGCAGACTTTCCGTGCCCCCTCCCACCTCGCCCTTGCTACATGCAGAGAATTTCAGATGAAGCTGTAAAATTTGTTGATGGTTCGGCTTGTCGGCGCAGCCCTCGAGCCGTCCCCAAGGTGATATATGCACCCGCTGCCAGGGGAGAGGGGCCACAGCACAGGCGTGGGGAGCAGGGAGGAAGAGAAACGGCCGGAGTCGGCAAACCCAGCACACTGGGACGAGAAGAGAACGTTAGGATAAGGAGCTGTAAATCCTACAAGTGCCTTGAAAACACAACGCAGTCGTTGCCATTATTTATTTCCTGCCTGGCTCCCACCCGCCCCACTCCGAGACATGTGGGGGCTCAGCGGCTCTGGTCCATGATGCTGACTTACACTTGGCACAGAACAGAGGGAGAGGGAGAAAAAGGGCATTAAAATGTTCCTGGAGAGCACGGCTTTTTCATTCCGTTTGATAGATTTTTCTCAATCTATTTACTTCTGGCTTTCCCTGCCGGTGCCACGGCACCCGCAGCAAAACCGCCCAGCATTTGGGTAAATTAAGAGCCCGTCATTTCTCAGGAGGTCCACCTTGCCCACTCCAGGACCGTGGCACGGGACCTTTTTCTCGGTGTAAAAGCAAACTGGGAAAAGTAAGATAGGTGCAAGCTTGTGCCGGTGACGGCAGCACCGCCTCAGCTTTATGCAGCTGAGATCTTTGGGAAAAGGCACCTACAGTCAATCAAGAAACCCATGCAAGTCCCTCTCTGCACACCAGTAAATTCAGAGATGGGCTGGTGGGCTGTCCCTGTCCTCGTCCCCGCTGCGGTGCCTCTGCTGCGGAGGCTTTGGGAGTGTTATACGCCTTCCTTGCTGGGATCGCAGAGCATCACCTCAATGGAGATTATTAATTGGGCAGAGGGAAGGGGCGATACTTGGCATGTTTGAGGGTCCCCCCGGGCGCTTGGTTCAGAGGAATGAGCCATATATCCTCCCCCAAACAAGTAATTTTCCCTTGCGGGAGCTGTACGTCTCTGCCAGCCTCATCGCGTAGGGATGCCGGGGAAGACGGATGACCCTGCACCGCGGCATGGCCGGCACGCTGGGAGCCCACCTGGGTATCAGATCCACCCCGGTGCCCACGGCGGTACCAGCTGGGCTCCGCCGGACCTGGGTGGCTTCGTGCCAGTGGACGGCATTGTCCTTGTCGTGAAGGCAATCCCTCCCTTCGTTCAAATGAACTGGGGGAGAGCTAAGCGCGGCCGAGTTAAGTTCGGCCCTGGGGGATTCCAGTCTAGTGGACTATTACTGCTGTCTCACTTCATTATAATGAATAATAAAGAGATACTTACACACGGCTTCTGTAAATTATTCATTGCGTGCACTGAAAAATCAGGGCAGCAATATGTAAAACAGACAACTTGCATGTCTGCACTCGTATAAATATCCAGACTACAGCCCTGCGAGGTACCCTCGGGTCCCCTCATTAGGGGTGAAGCACAAGGACTAGGGTTGGAAGTGACAGGGATGAGGAGCTCGTGCCATCACCAGCTACCTTCGACTGCCGCTGCCTGGCTTCCGCTGACGTGCACCGTGTGCGCTTCCTGGGGAGATCTGGGGCTGGGCCGGACCCCTGGAGAAATGGGGTCACTCGTTCTGTCTACAGCGCACTTTTACGACTCAGAGCTGCACCTGCAAGACAGCGCAGGGATGCCTGTGACACGGGCAGACAGGCTCACGACGAAGGGCAAGGACGGCTTCGCCCTCCCTTGCCTGTAGCACCTGGTGACCGGTACCACCCTCAAACCTACTCACAGAGAACGGGCAGGAACAACTTGGAGACTCTTTCTGACAAACTCATGCCAAGAGCAAGGAGGCAAAGGCTCCTTCTCCCCATCTATCAAGCTCTTGCTTCAGTTGCTGCCGCTCAACAGCTAATTTGGAACCCAGTCCCTTCGACTCTGCCTGCTTAGTATCGTGCTCCTCTCCACCGGAGCCCAGGCTATCCCCCATGCATGGGGAGCGACCACCCTCCTTCGAAAAACCAGCCCTCCTGCACCTCCTGGTAATGCATCGGAGTGACCACCGGCAGAAAAGCCATCGTCCATCTGCTGCCATGGAAAACAGAGCGTTTCCAGAGACACTGACTTCTTGCCTGACCTTACCTTCCCGCTGCGAGTCTTCCCACGCCCTGGGAATTGGTGCTTCGAAGGCAAATCCTGACCAGCACCCCAACGCGAGGAGCACCCCACCAGCTTCTTTACCTGCCTTGGAAAGCCATCTCCATCAGCCGCTAAGCTGCTGGCTCCCCCTCGTCTGCTGAGCCATCTTTGCTACCTATTTCCAATTGACCAGGATTATGATAATGTCTCCAGTAAGCAAACAGGTAAAGAGACTTCTGCAAAGTGTTTAGATAAAGCAGACAAGCTCTGACAAAGCTGGATAATAAAGCAGGCCAGGAGGTTTTCCCTTCAAGGGATCTAATTAAGAACAAAGACAAACTCCCATTAACAGTCTCCTGAAGGCGCCGTATCCATCTCTAGAAGAAACCCTGCCTTACGAGTCCAGGAGGGACAAAAGACAGTAAAGCGCCTGTCAGATGGGAGGGAAATAAACCCATCCTGCATCCACGGTTCACCTGGAGAAAACCCATCAGCGAGGCAGGGGGAATATCTGTGGACCGATAATGTCAGCCTGAACTCAAGCCCCTGGCACCCACCTCGTCCCAGCTGCCCCACGCAGTCTTTCTTCGTGCAAGGTGACCCATCCCGTATGCTTCTTCATCTCGCATCCCGCTTTGACCCTTTGCTGCCTTCCAGCAGAGACTTTTCACCATCTGCAGCCCTTTGGCTGCCTCCCGCTGCGACCGCTTCAGTGGCTGGGGAGCCTCGGATGCTGGGCTTTGCCCCCCACGACGCTCCCACCAATATACGTGGCCTCTCAGGCAATGAACCTGAATGCAGCAGTGCGAGAAGATGCATTAGGCAGGGAGCCGGGGGCAGCGGCACCGCGCCCTGTCCCCTCTAATTGCCCCTATTCCTCATCCTTAAATGCTAATTTTGAAGTTTGCCGAGGAATTATTTCACTTAGTGTCAACAATACAGATAACTCTACCGACGCTCGCTTTGTGTTTGGTGGCACAAAGCGACCGTCTCTCTCCTCCCGGACCTATTAGGAGAGACCCCCACATCGCTCCCGCAGCAGGCTCCTGCCCGGGCCCATCAATGATGCTGATGGTGCTTCTCCTATGAGCGGGATGTGACATGACACCCACTGCGTTCTTTCCCCGCCTTTCCCAGACCTCTCCCACGCTGCTGACTCAGCCGAGCATGAGGGCCAAGCCATGCAACATGAGGCTGGGGCTGCCCTCGATGCCTGCCCTGTGGTGAGGAAATACCATGTTCAGGGTCGCTGTAAGTTTTTCAGTACTAGTTTGGTGGGATAAATGGCACGTGAAGAGTTGGAGGCATAAAGCAAGCTTGGCAAAGCCCTCTCTGTGGGTGCAAAATATCCTGAGGGATGGGATACTTGGGACCCCGAAACATCGACACACATTCCGAGCAGTCCAGGACACCGGTTCACACCCAGACTTGTGGGAGATGTTCGCTTTGGATCGACCTGAAACCCTCTCGCTCCCTTACGCAAACCAACAACGCCCTACTTTTAAACGCTTCAACCCCAAACTTTCAACTTCTCTCCTGTAGGCAACGCGCCTCATCAAAATGACAAATGGAGATGCCGAAACCGGTTGCAAACGGGCTGGCTGACCCAGCTAAAACAGCTCACCGGGATCAGGAGCAGACCCCCTCGACAGCGCCAGGGTGGTACCTCGCCCCAGGAAGTTTCCAACCAACAGTACCTGTCATGGGGGCAGAGCGAATGCCCCAGCACCCTCCCCTTTGAGAAGAAATTGTTAATTACGTTTGTAGGGGACTCCTAATGGGATTTCTCCTTCGCTTCCAGTACTCACCCTGGCTAAGGGCTCCAAACGCCTTTTATTCCAGGCGTCTGGAGCAAAGGCAGAGGAGATTTATTTGTAATCATTGGAAATAAACACACTTCCTCAGAAGTAAACACAAAAGAACAGAACCTGGCAGGGCTCCCGCTTCATTAAAGATGCAAAATAGAAGCAGGCCATCAAAACCCGGTGGCTTCTCTAATCCTCTCCCAACAATGTAAACCGTCAAATTAGCCGTGGGTACAATGGCATCTGCGGCGTGTGACGGCGGGTCTCGCGCAATAGCTCCCCGAGGGCAGGACTGCGCCGCCTGGGTTTCCGTCACTGTCATCCCTGATATTTATTCTCGGGGCGGAGGGCGGGAGGTGCTTTGTCTTCATTCCCGATCCCTTCCGCTGGCACCCTGTCTCCTGTCTCAGCCACACATGCTGTCACTGCTCCCATCTCTCCCCTCCATCCTGGCCCCTGGATGCGCAGCCCCACGCTGTCCCAGCGTCCCAAGGATGGAGGGGACCCACCATGTGCCCTTTGGCATCATCCAACCCTTGCCACCCGCTCGGCAAGTCCCAACCCGTCGCTGTGCCTCCATGTCCCCCACGGGAAAACAAAGAGCGTGGGATGCACAGGGTGCTCAGTTAGCCTAAACTGTGCCCCTTTTCCCCCATAACCTCCCCACCTCCGCATCATAAACTGCTCAGCCCATTCCCTCCTGCAAAGCCACGTGCCACCAGCTCTTGCCCTCCGCAAGCTTAATTAATAGCCTGGCCCTACCGCTACTGCTCCGATTCCCCAGGCACTCCCAGTGCTGTTCAAACAAGCTCTGGACTGCCGGCAAACTCTTCCCCACCCACCGCCCCCTTCCCCAAGCCCTCCGAGGGCTACAGGACCTTCCTGCCTGCCTCCCGCCCCAGAGGCTGGGGGCTCGTTGGGGTGGGTTTCTCCCCACTGGTTCCCCTGTAGTTTGCCCGCCCGCCACCGAGCACTGGAATAGAAGCTGCTCCCCGTGAAAAATCTGAGCCCAAAATTGATACATTAGAGGTTGCTAAATATAAAAGATCCAGCTGCAGAGATAATAAGCCTGTGAGGGCAGGGGCTGTTGAGTTGCTCCATTTCAGATAGTTTAATGGTGTTTTGGTCCATGACTGCTGCTCCCAGACATTAGAATGATAACAAGATGATGAGGAGGGCGGGAGCTGTCTGCATGAGGCATCACAAGTCAAGATGTCCCCGAGGGGCCCGCGTCATGCAAAACGCCACCGGTTGGTTGGCACCCGGCACCCACAGGGCTTTGGGTGGCCTCTGCGACCACCCAGGGGCTGCAAAACATGAGCTCGATGCCGGGTCGGTGCCATGCTGGAGCCAACATTGACTTGGGGAGCGGGTCTGTGCCCACCTTTGGCTTTTGAAGGGCTTGCGCCACACCTGCATCCCAGTCTGGGAACTATGGAACTGGGAACCGCTGTGGGCAGCACAGTGCGACGCTAAGGCCGATGCAGGCAGAGCTGCACCGCAGATGGCTTAGAAACAGACCGTAGTGTGCACGGGGAAGGGACGAGTGGCAAGGCCAGCGGCTGCACGGTGCCACCGCTGCCGCTATCTGACCGCATCTTCTCCCCAAAGCCCTTCTCGGGATTTTCTGAATTAATGCTCCACATTGAGCAAATCCAGAAACTGTGGTCGACTCTGTTAAAGCGAACTAGGCTTTCCCTTTCCTTCCTAAAGCCCTTCTTTCACTCCTCATTGCTTTTACTCACAGCTGGCGGGCACGCATGCTGCCCTGACAGCATCATCGGCAAGGGGAAGGGTGGTGTGATGGGGCATGCTCCGCTCCCGGCTCCCGTTGGATTTTCCCACCCTGACTCCCTCGTTTCTGACATGACAACGCATCTGTACCCTGATGACTCAGGCTCTGCAGCCCCCGGTAAGGTCAGCACTGCCTTCGGCAGGCACCGGATTGGGGCTCTACCCACGCCCTTTCCCGCAGGAAGCCATCATGTCCCTGCCCTGCACAAAGCTCCCAGTGGCTCTCCCTGCCCCACGCAAGTCACAGCCACTACAGCCTGCTCTGAAACGCATCGCCCATCAGCAAATAACAGCAACGTGCTTTGCCCTCAGAACCGTACCAGGTTTGCAAGCTGCCTCTGGCTACAGCCTAGCACCTCCTGATTCCCTGTGCAGCCGAGGTCCAGCCGTGTCCACGCGTCGGGATGCTCCCCCGGGATGCGGCAGGCAAGGTCGGAATGCATCAGCCTTGGCCCCAACAGCCCGCGGCTGTTATTAGCTTAGGAGAAATCTTCATAAGGAAATACGAGGTGGCAGGTAAAGAAATAAAGCAGGAGGCCTTTGAATAGCACAAATCAATGGGGATGTTTATAGAGCAGGTGGCACTTAAATGCTAACGTCAGAGTCAGTTGATGCTGCCGTCCACACCTGATTTCCCAAACAGAGATGAAAATGATGGCACCAAGTAGGGGCGGCCACTCCAGGAGCACCGCGAACATTGGAAGAAGTGTAGTGAGGCATCTTTCCTGGCCCAAAACGGCACCTGAGTGATTGCGCGCTCTCCTCAAACCCAGGTCCCTGATGCAGCCGGGCACTGATTCCCAAATTGCTCGTGGCCACCAGGCCATCCTGCCATCTGAAGGAAGCTGGGACATCTTCCCAGTTCCTCTCCAAAGAGATGACAACATCCACCAGCATCAAGGCATTGCTACCTGTCCTAGGAAACACCAGCAGAGAGCTACCTTCTCACCAGGGAAGCCAAATTCCCCTCCACCCTGCACCAGGGCTCTGCCCTACGTGCCACTAGGGAAGAAAAGACCCAAGGAGAGATGCCCGCTGACACCGTCATGGTGCCGACTGAGGGACACGATCCAGCAAACCCCCCTGCTCGTGGCACGTCAGCATCAGCACAGCCCTGTGCCTCAATCAGCGCCCGTGTACGGATTCAATCAGCGCTAATCTAACACAATGCAGCACCTGCGCCCCGGCTGATTTCTAGTGTTCTTCAATCAAAAGGAGGAGAAGAAATGCCGAGTTTATTGCTGGCGGTGCTAGTGGACCTGAAAACACAAGAACTCGGAGCCCTCGACGCCTGTGGTGGAGTTTTGGGGTTTGGTTTTTCCCCTCACTATTGCTTTTTTTCTTTTTTTTCATCTGCCTTCCCAGGCAGGGAGAGACAGAAATAACTGTTTCGCAGTCACAGTTAGCCATGTAGTTAAGCGACGGTAATTAATGCGCGGTGATACAAGGCTCCGACCGCTATGACTCAGCCGTCCTGATGGGACTGGCAACCGTCTCCGTCTCGGCCGGGCAAGGGGGCTGCTTTCAACCCAGGGGAACGCGGCCACGGCTGCGGCAGCATCCCGCAGTCGCAAAAGAAGAAAGGATGTCGTCAGCTTGATTAAAACACGGGCTAGGGTATGTTTGCGACAGAAGGAGCTGGAGCAAAGTGATTGTATATCTGTCCCTGGCTTGCAAGGAGGGAAAATTGGTCTGAAGCTGCCCCAGCGCAGGACAGGGTGGCAATGTGGCAATGGGAATGGCAGAAGGGCGTGCGGTGACAGCCCCTAAATGGGTCCCTGGGGGAAATGACGGTGCATCGGGTTTGGCTTTGGATGGAAACCCCGCCAGGTCTCCATTGCCCGTGGTCCTCGTGCTACCGGTCAGTCGGTCTGGCCACACCACCCTCACTGACAGAAGCCGGCAGGGAGGCAAACCTCTTCTCCCGACCCCCCATTAATTACCACCAAAAATACATTTGTCATGAAACGCCCGCTCCTATCGCTGCGGCTCTTAAGGGTAATGGAAAGGTTTCAGTCTTTGGAGGATAAGTCTCAGGCTCTTGGCTGCTTGCCCGGGAGGATTATTTTACATCAGGTTGAGTTCTGTAGTAATTATCTTCAAAACAGCTGGACTGCTGGATAAACTCGCTGTATCTTAATGCACAATACAAGAGCAAATACGGAGAATTAAACTGCAATTTCAGACAGGCCTGACAGATAGTCGTGAAAAGCACTCGCTGGTGTTTCGGAGGCCAAGGCTCGGGGCTCCTCGCACGTCAAGGGTGGGGAGGTATTTTCTCATTTGAAATCAATTCCATCTTCCCTGGAGACCCAGTGGAGGGGGAAAGGAGATTCCAGATGAAGATGTTTCACCCCCAAGCTCACAGCGGAGGAAAAAATAAAAAAGAGCACCATTTCCCTGACCCCCTCGGCTGAAACATGAAGTGGTATTTGATCCCAGCTGGAAAGCTTGGCATTTCACACAGCTCCGAGCCTTCGATAAAAGCCCAAGTTTTCCACGCACCCGGCTCCACGCCATGCCGGGATGGGCGAGGGAAAAATCCCCTCCCCCTGTCTGCACCCTTGGTGCCAGGAGATCGCTTCGGGCGCCTCCTGTATCCCATCCCAGCAGGACGGCGGGGCCGACAGATGGACAAACCTAATGCCAGACAACACCAGCACCCTCACCCCAAGCACCGGGGGGAGGAATTAAAAGGAAAAAAAAATCAGCCGCTTTCACAATGATGCCACTGCAAGTGTGAAATCCTCGCGGGCAGAATTAATAACCTCTAAAAAGAGAGAAATTCTGCCGATAGAGGGTGAAGCCATATTTCATGGCGACTGCCGTGAAGCGCTCCTGCCAAACACGTCATCTGTAAATGACCTGGGTAAGCCGTCAGCCCAAGAATATAATTGCCAATTTGCAGAAATTTCACCAGCAATTAGGCAAAAGAAAATAACCCACCAGAGGAAATCCTTTGCTTGCCACTCCCGCGCCTCTGCTGACCCCTGGGCTTTCCACCCGCTGTCTCTCAGCTGGGATGAGGGCTGGACGCTCAGTGCGACGGGCACTAAGGAGTCAGATGATGGTCCCATGGCACCGCCGGATGGCGCAGGATGACAACAGCCACCAGTCCTGGGCAGGTGCCGGCCAAAGAGCTCTCCTTCTCCTGCCAGTACCCCGTCCCCGAGCGTCACCGAGGGTCAGGGACCTGATCCTGGCATCCTCGGGGGGCATCCGCACGGCTGAACGCCTCCATGCAATTAGGGGTTTATTTGTTTGAGTTGTACGTGAATATACCAAATTACATTATCAGATCATCGTCCCGCTTCTGATTTATTCCTTCTTTGTTCTTCAAGTCTTCGTACATCTAAGCAATTAACCTCTCAAAGAGCTGGAGAACACATAATTATCCTCATTTGTCTAAACGTCACCAAGATGGCTGCCTTTCAATTAGCCTTCTGGGAATGGAGGGAAGTTGGAGTGATACAGCGATCATTTCCAACTTCGGCATAGGCTTCCCCCCCCCTCCCCTTAAAGTAATTTAATTGAAATATTCAGATGATAAAATATAGCCAGATAACTGTTACCGCAGGTAACGGGATCAAGAGGGGGCTTGCGATCGAAAAAGAAGTCAAATGAGGTACAGTAATATTATATCAATACGTGGCACTTCCATCTAAAAATATCACAGCGCTTTGCGCTTATTAATGAAGGGAGCCTTTCGCACTCCCCTGCGGGCTAAGACTTACATGACTTCTATACGTCACTGCTACCGATGGGGAAATTGAGGCAGGGGACCAGCTCCGGCACCCAGGGGGCTGGGAGCTGGCAAAGCCAGTCCCTGCACGGCCGGGAGCATCCCTGGAGCATCTCCTCTGCAGCCAGCCCCAGGAGAAGGTGGCTCTGTAACAAAGTTAGAGGGACGCGGTCATGCCTGAGCTGCTTTTGCTTTTCTTTATTTTAATAATTGCCCCTGTTTTGCTGAGATAGCGTCTGCCAGGCCGAGCGCGAGGCATGCGTTCCCACCCAGCACCTCGCCAATAAATATACATCGCTTCCGCTGGAAAGTGCCAGGTCAAACTTTGCACCCGCATTAAGCAAGACACCAGTGTTGTCTGGCGCACGCGAGTAATATTTATACCCACCCCCACACGCAAATATATACAGAAAACAAACAAGCGCACTCCCAAGTTCATCGCATCTCCTCCCTGACAAGCGTGGCTTCTCAATTCCTTGCGGCGCCACAGCTTTGCTCCCAGCGTGAAATCAAGCCCTCCAAAAAGCCATGTCGGCTCCGGCACTTTGCTGAGCCCTGCTTTCTGCTTCCCACCCTGGCGGAGCGGAGGTGGCCGCGGTGGGGCGAGCGCTTGCCCTCCCTGCAAACTCGGGTGGGCTAGGAGAGGCCGAGATGAAGCTCCGCCATCAAGGGACGCTAAGGCACCAAGAGACAGGGATGCTCAGCACTCGTTCCCCTCATCCTTCCCTCCCTGCCTCACGAGCAGATCGGTATTTCGGCTGATCTGTGCAGATGAGCCAGGAAGAAAGGAGGTAGGAAAAGCCGGAGGGTCTCTGTTCCGGACTCTATAAACCCATGTCTCTCCCAGTGCATTCATCCGGAGAGATGAAGCGAGGATAATGCAATAGCCACCGAGTTTATTCTCGGCACAGGCTGACGGTGACATAATTAAAATGCAAGCTGGAGTCAAGGTACCTATCGATAAATCTTTGCTTTTGGCTCTTTGGCTTGACAGGAAGCCTATACCTGGCGCGGGGAGTTCAGACCGAGGGGGAGGCACGGATAAAGGCTCTGCTTTATGCACGGCCATTTTAATGTTTTGTTTGAGTAACGGGCCTTGCAAATTAGCACCCCGGCGGCCTGAAATACATATTTTTCCGAGGACATGCAGGCTCCCGATCTGACAGGTGATGTGGGTGAACAGTCCCCGATGGGAGCTGTGATCTTGGCGGTTCGCGGCCGCAGTCATATTTTATCCCAGCCAGGATGATGAAGAAGCTTGAGGGGGTGGTGGGAGGGGGATATCCAAAGGCTCGGGAGGAAATGGAGTGGAAAACGACCCAGTGCGAGACCAGCGAGGGGCTGCTGAGCTGCGGCAGCGGTGGCAGGCAGCCTCCGGAGGGAACCAACACAGCAGCATCAGGGTAGACACACCGGGGCACGTCTGCAGCACGCACCTCTCCTCGCATGATCAAAACTATGGATTTCTGCCTCTTGCCAGAGCTCGTCTGAGCACCTGGCTCTGGCCTGAATACTTGGAAAGGCCGGAGGTGCCTCCGATGCTGCAGTTCCACTGGGGAGAAGGGGGGGATGCCTCGGTCGCAGGAAAAAGCAAGCTTGCGGCCAGCGGGCTGCCCAACAGCGGTCTGGCCCCTCCGGCACAAACGTGGCAGGAAAGATCGAACCTCCCTGCATTCACTCGGAGAGGACCATCGGGAGAACGCCGGAGAAATATGTGTGGCTGGACACGAGGGGGAGCTCGGGTCAGAGCACACGGGAGAGCGGGGAGCAGAAAGCAGAACCGATCGGCTCACCCCCTCTCCCCTTTCTGCCTCCATGTGTCTTCCCTCCTCTCCTTCCTTGCCCCCTTCCTTCCCCTCCACCCCCGCACCCACACCACCGTGCACTTAATCCGCCTGGCATGGGCTGTGCTGCGTCTCCATACGACCGTACTGAGGGAGAAGATGCTCAAGCACCAGGAGGATGCGTTCCAGCTGCCCCCAGACCCAACGTAACTCCGCACCCATGTCGCTGCTTGGAGCTGCACGCGTGGCCTGCCACGGATTCATCCCAGAGTTGAGCACGTGTCGGCAAATTGCTCTGAACCTCTATTGATGAGCCAGACGCCCATAATTCTCCTCCTGGTTGCCCCCACAGCCTCCTGCAAGAGGTACATGGTGACATCTCCCTGACGGCACACATCCCTCCTTCCCAGCAAAGTAGCTAAGACACAGAGGTGAGCATGGCCTCTACGAAGCTAACACACAGCACATTCAGGGCACAAGAGCCCCCAGGAACCTGCTGTCACTTCCCCAACCCCAACCTGCCACCTTAGGGACGTTATCTGGATTTCACTGCAAAGACTGTAAGGGATGGGCAGACAGGCTCAAAAGTGAGCCTGGAGCCCAGAGTGTGAGTTTGCATCCTCGCTGCCAGCTCTCAGGGCCATTAGTTCAGCTTCCAAGTGTCCAAACGGGGTTTGGGAGCAGGTTGAGCTGATGGGACCTCACCAAGCTCTGCCAAAGCTCCCCACCATCCCCGTGCCACTGTCACAGGACCGGGAGACTGACTCCTGCTTTTGGTGGGGCACAAACTGGAGCCCTGAATGACCCCACGGCCGTGGCACGACTCGCTGCATCTCCCGGACGACTTCACCGCCAGGAAGTTGTACGTTGGGAGCTCCCACTCGCCCTGCCAAGTTTCAGCCATCCAGGATGTGATGCGGAAAGACAGCTATGAACTCACCGGGAGAGGCAGGACTTTCGGAGCAGTATATATAGCACTCCCGAGGTACACCGGAGGCACGGCAGAAAGTCTGCGTGCCAGCCACCGGTGCGTGCTTTCCTGGCCGCAGAGATGCTTCGGGGCAAAGGGAAAGGAGCGACCTTTCGGAGATAACACATGTGCATCTCCACCCGCACCAAGATGCTGATATTTCATATGAGGCCATCTCTCTCCGGCTCCGTGAGGTTTGACCGCAGCTCACCGGAGCAAATGCAACGATTTCCACCTTTCTCTGGAGGCACAGGGCTGAGCTCTCGGCAATCTCAGCCACCCAGTGGCATCACATTTCATTTATAGCTACCCAAAAGCTAGAAAGAGTAGCCAAAGCCACCCCGGACAGTTAATCTGCAGCCTTGACGCCACCCGAAGGAGCTGGGTAAGGGAAGCTGAGAGCTGTTCTGGGAAATTCCGGTAGCTTTGCTATCTATAACGCCAAAAAAGCGGGATGGTGAAGCCACACGCCTACGTGCACCTACGGAGCAGGCAGACAGAGGACCAGGCTGAGGCGCGCAGAAATCATTTTCTCCTGGCAAAGCTGCCGACTGAAGGAGAAACATAAAACCCTCGATGAAGGGCTTGTCTAGTTTATTATAACATCGGCTTTAATTTATGCGCCTGCCTTTTATGATTGTTCTCTATCACTGTTCGTGGGGCTTATTTATAGAGGGCCATTAGCACAGAGAGCAAGCCCTGATGAGTGAGTGTTTGCAGCACCTGCCAGGGGACCAGGGATATAAACCGAGACGAGAAGGAAGCAGCGAGCCCTCGCATAGGGCTGCAGCAAGTCCTCTCCCCAAAAGCTGAGAAGGATAATTTGATCTTGGAGAGCGATACAACTTCGTTTCACGTGGCTCTCTTCGGGCAGCCTGCAGCCTCCTTCACGTGCACTTTGCTAAATTCCCTAGTCCCAAAAAGCCAGTGCAGCTTGAAAGGGGGAGGAGGCAGAGAGCTTCGGATCTGACCGTCCATACCAAGCACGAAGAGGCTAGAGGGATGTGGAGAAAAGCGCCTTGACGGTGCGAGAGGAGAGCTGCTGGGGCGAGGAGGGGGAAGGCAACCTCGACAGCACGCTATCCAAGCGGCACGCATCCCCACCTGCATCCCTGCCTGGGCATCCCAGGCCATCTCCTCCCCTTCTATCTCAAAGCCAAACGCTCTGAGGGCTGGGCAGACACCCCGTGATACGCAGGGAATGGGGGGTACTGACAACTTCATGCCACAAAATTATTCCCATCTACAACCTCCAAACTCCAGTGCGACCCGGACAGGCGATCCTACTGCAGTAATTAAAACCGCACTCACCGAAATGACAGGCTAATTACAAGCATGGGCAGGGTCCGGCCCACCTCCAAAACATGCCAATGGGCACGGAAAAATACATCGGTTAAAACCACAGCTGAGCGGGTAGGTGGGTCTGTTGGCAGATAGAGACGATGTAAAATGAATTTGTACGATCAAAGCCTTCCCATGCAGTTCGCAGGTAATTTGTGACGAGAACAAAAGCTTTAAATTCAGCCACTAAATTATTCACTACAAATCGTCCTCTCGGCTCCCGCGCTTGTGTCCTTCAAGCCATTCTAGGTGGTGATTACGTCCCCTCGGCACATGGGGAGGCCTCGGGGAAGCGGGGAAGAGGCCGCGGCAAAGACGGAGCCGCCAATCTGACACCAACAGTTTGATTTACAGAGAGAACCGGGGAGAGGAGACAGCCACCCTCAGGAAAAAAGAAACTTCAAGCTCTAACCATCCCATCAAGGGGGGTTCTGGGTTCTTTATGTCAGGATTTTTTTCTTTCTTTCTTCCTTCCTTTCTTTTTCCGCAATAAGCTCCCACTGCAGGCAGAATAGATGATGCTAAATTATTTTGGAATATGCTGAGAATGACCTGCTTGGCCAACTGAAGCCTCATAAATCATTCGTCTTCCCCCAACCCCTTTCCCGTTCTTGATCTCTCTTTCAAGCAGGATGATGCCAGCTCGCCAGGGAGCCTGTTGCCCACCACGAGGCATGTTTTGGGTGGGCACTGCCGAGAAACACCGCCGGAGCCAGACCTGCTGCCTAAGGGGACAAGACCACGCGACCAGGAGAGACAACCGGCACCAAAAAGAAGCCACTTGGGTTGCTAACAAGGTCACTGCCTCCCGGCAACTGGTTTGTGAGCCCATCTCGGTGCAAGGCAGCCCTATGGCCAAGGAGCTGCCTCGCCAGCGTTGGAGCCAGGCGTTGCTCCAGTTCACCACTCCGTACCTCCTGAATTAAGGTTCATCAATGGCTTAGGGAAGAGCCACGCTCACGTCAGGCATGGGACAACCTATTTTTTCCAGCTGGAGCATGACTGGCTACCCTCACGCTAAGATCAGCAGGCTTTGGTTGGGGAAAGTGACTCCATGCACAACTCGGAAGGGATGGGAGATGCGGTTACATCCAGGTGCCGGATGCTCAAACATCACTCCTGATGGAGCTGGTGACGAGGACCGAGTTCCCCGCTTCTCGCTAGCACGGGGTCCCTCCAAAGCTAGGGGAGATGCTCGCGAAGGACTTGGAAGGGCAGAGCATGCCAGCTGTGGTCTGGAGCAGAGGGGGGAGAACAGGCTGGGGGGGAGGAAAGCCCTGCACAGAGAAAGCGCGGAGCTCGTTCGGCATTGGTGCCGTAGCTGGAGGGGCTGCATGGGGCTGTCAGCCTGGCTCCTTTCACCACGACTAAAACCACATTTTTATCTAAAAATCCCAAAGCTGAGATAACCACATTCGAAGGCAAAGGCCCCTCCAGTCAGGACTGATGGGGGGAAGAGCACTTGGATCACGAACCAGAGAGCAGCAGAGGCACAGTCATTTTCTAATACCTGAAGTGACATTTTGCGAGTCCCTCACACTTGGCTGTGACACTGACAATGTCATAATAGGGATATGAGCGCTGCGCATCTTGGCGCTGGCCAGGTACCCATCACTCAGGCGTGATGGATAGGCAGCAGGCTTGGGAAGCCGCTGACAAGAAGGATCAGCGAGCAGCTCTGTTCATGGCTCCAGGCAAAGACTAAACCCGTTCCCTCCCCGGTTCACTACAGCTCAGGAAAAGGTAGGTTGCTGTCTTCCACGCCTTGGGTGTGAGCTGGCCCGGGAGGTCTCCGCCAGGCATTTCAGAGGAGGTGGCAGAGTCCCCCGAGGTCACCCTGGAAAGCCCTGGGTGGGAGGGAGCCACATCGTCAGTCAGTGCTCGGAGGTGACAGATGTGCACAGGGCTGCAGGACGGGGCTCAGGGTACTATGGGCAGAGCTGGGGTCTCCCAACCCTCACCATCACACCTACAAACACAAGTGGGGTTTTGCTTATTTTTTTAATCAGTACCCTCCTGCCCTCCCCAGGAAAACACTAAAAAACCCAAAAAGCAACAAAAGCCTCACCAGCCACCCTTGCCTCTCCAGAGCCTGAGCTTTATGACACTGTAGCTATTTATCGCTCACTGTGTTTTGCAAATACCAGATGTGACGCTCATCCTGAACAGCCTAGTTTAAGGCCCCTTGGTTATTCCGTAGACAGAGCTGCTATTTTAGACAAGGCAGACGCAAAACAAAAACAAAACCTAAAGCAGAAGGGGGGAAAAAAGCCCTCAGAGCGCTGTGATGGCAACAAAAATCCATAGTGAGGCATTCTTTTTCACTTTTTAACCTGGAGGAAGGTGAAAAAGCCAAGTGGGGCTGCAAGCGCCCGGGGACCACGGGTCCCAGAAGCCCTGCAGGGCTGGACGGGAGTTGCCAGTGGGCAGGGAGCTGTCAGGACCTCTGCCACGGGGCTGGGGATGACCCAGCAGGCGAGGGGATGCACTAACTGGATTTGACCATCACCACCTTTCCCACCTTGCTGGGAGAAGCGGCCGGGAACGTGCACCGGCACTTCTTTCTGGACCATGTTTGGGCCACCCAGCTGCAATTCGCACGTTTTCCATCAGGATCTCCGTCGGCGTCAAGCTCCCTTCAAGCCAGACCACCCGTACCAGCGGGGCCCAACGTACCCTATATTTCATCCCCAGTGTCCCAGAAGGGCTAAGGAACACGCCGACGCGCTCCATAAACCCACCATTAGAGATCCCCTGATGGAGATGGATTATAATTTACAAATGATTAAAACACAATTAACGGTGGTAGGGAGGTACTCGAGGCTCTGCAAAGGAGCCGTGCAAATGAGGAGTTATCAGGACCTTCGGTGTCCTAAGCACCTGTCAATTCTTGGTTGAAACAAGTGCATTAGCCTCGTCCAATATCCATCTAACCTTTCCACTCTCCCTTGCTCTGTTTCCCTGGCAACCATTTAAAAGTGCTGGAAAAAGGCTTTCAGAAAAAAAGAAAAGGAAGGGGAGAAAAAAAAAAAAGGCAACATGTTCTTTTAAGGTGCGTGTGTGCTCGTTCGTTCTTTTCCCCCCCTTCTCTCAGTCTCTCCTTTAGGCACCTGCGTTTTCCCTGCCCGGCTCGACTTCGACTCTGAGCGCTCGGCACGAGCTTCCGCACTTGGAGGGCAACAAGCAGGGTGGGGATGGTGGCCCTGCCATCCTGCTTGCCCCAGGGACGGCTGGATACACGGTGACCTGTTGCGAAAAACCGCTTGGGACTACAGAGAGGAGAGAAGCAAACCCCAGGAGCTGGCTCAAGCACAGGATGCTGCTGAAAGGGGAGATGGTGCCCCAAAATGGCCAGGTCCTACAGTGTTCGAGCTCTTGCTGGCGCATCGTGGCAGAGCCCTCCACGACCTGCACAGCTCTCCGGAACTGTACAAGCACAAAACTCGGTATTTTGCAGCACTCCCTGTCACTCTCTGAGCAAAACAGCAGTTAACAAAGGTCACAACTTGAGGCTGTCACTAAACCCAGCCGCCGCTGCCTGCTAAAGAGGGTTATTTTTCCCCCCTTGCCTGTTCTCCCTGCTCCTGCCTGCCTGGGCATCATCTCCTAGCACATCGGCGCTGATGAGAGTGGCATTTGTCCTGACACCTTTGGGAGCTCAGCTCCAAAGGGTAGAAGGAAAATGGCAAGGAGAGCAGCAGTCAGAAGAGCTGGAGGGGGGAGGACAGTTCCCAAAGCCTGTCACCGCCACGCTCTCCCGTCTCCGCAAGCAAATGCCAGAGAGGGGCTGGAAACGCAGCCTCTTCACCAGGGGCGACCCAGCACCTGGAGTTGCCTGCTTTGGACAAGAAGGATGGGGTGGAAGAGGGAGAGATGGGGTTTCCAGGTGCTTCAGGAGCCATCACAAATGATGGAGCTGGGTAAGCAGCCGGGGGGAAGAGCAGCAGAGGCAGGATGGGGGTACTCAGCACTCCCCCACAAAACAGTGGTTCGTGGCACACTGCCCCAGGTGGCAAGGTGCAGCGTCAAAGCTGTTCAGTCCTGGAAAATGCTGGGAATCACAGAATGGTTACAGTTGGAAGGGACCTTAAAGACCATCTCGTTCCAATCCCCCTGCCATGGGCAAGGATACCTCCCACCAGACAAGGTTGCTCAAAGCCCCGTCCAACCTGGCCTTGAACACCTCCAGGGATGGGGCAGCCACAGCTTCTCTGGGCAACCTGGGCCAGCGTCTCACCACCCTCACAGTGCAGAATTTCTTCCTGAGATCTAATCTAAATCTCCCCTCTCCCCGTTTGAAGCCATCACCCTTCATCCTATCTCTCCATGCCCTTGTCCAAAGTCCCTCTCCAGCTTTCTTGTAGGCCCCTTTCAGACACTGGCAGGCTGCTAGGTCTCCCCGAAGCCTTCTCTTCTCCAGGCTGAACAACCTCAACTCTCTCAGCCTGTCCTCACAGTAGAGGGGCTCCAGCCCTCACATCATCTTGTTGGCCTCCTCTGGACCCGCTCCAACAGGTCCATGTCCTTCGTCTGTTGGTGTCCCCAGAGCTGGAGACAGCACTGCAGGGGGGTCTCCCCAGAGCAGAGCAGAGGGGCAGAATCCCCTCCCTCGCCCTGCTGGCCACACTGCTGGGGATGCAGGCCAGGGTGCGGGTGGCTTTCTGGGCTGCCAGAGCACGTTACGAGCTCATGTTGAGCTTCTCATCCACCAATACCCACAAGTCCCTCTCCTCAGGGCTGCTCTCCATCCATTCTCCTGAGAAGCGAAGGAGCCTCGTGGTGCCGCATTTGCAGGACTGAAGGCAAACCTTCCTCCACACAGGAGAGGTCCCGGGGGAGCGCATCCCCGGGGGACAGCTCTGTAGGCAATCAAGCCTCATTAGTTCCGCTGCTCACAGAGCAGCTCAGTCTACACACCGATTTCCTGCTCCGTGTACCGGCCCAGCTACTGGCGAGCACAGGAATTGCTAATAACCCTGTTATTAACTTTGCGGCGTGTCCCTCCACAGCATGACACGTATGCGTGGCTGCCTGGATCACCCACAGATACAACCTCAAGTAGCACCGAAACCAGCAGTGGGGGCTGAGGACCACCCCGCAGTGAGGCGGAGGGCAGCAGCATCCCTCTTATGTAGGGGTTGAGGAGCAGAAAGGAGTCGCAGTGGTGCGGGGAAGAGCTCGGTCACGTTAATGAATTTCCCGGTTCAAAGCACCCCACTGCCACTTGGTGCTCAGAGGCGCAAACAGAGGGAGGGGGGAAAGAAACAATCCATTAAACAACACACACCGGGGGGAAAAAAACCCAAAACAAAGGAAAAAACCATCCTAATCTACTGTTTCGCAAACACCGGGCACCCAAACAGCCGATCTTTGTCAGGAACCTTAGTTCCAAGAACCACTTACAGGCTTTCATCAACACATTATAATATTAATCAAGGCTCATAATGCAGAGTGATTTGCATGCCAACAAATATATTTACACTGTAAATTGTTTGTTGAGAAGCCTCAGAGAAATATGCAATTCACTGCTATTGAACTTGGGTAGCAGGGAAAAAAAAATAAAAAGCACAAACTCCCTGTAGAGTTGGTTCCTTCTGGTTTTGGCAACACAGCTCATTAGCATGCATTCTCATTTCCACGCGGGCTTTTGCTCCCAGCCATTTAGCTGGATCACAGCAGTCGGAGATGGAAAGGCTTATTAAGGTCCTCATAGTTAAATCCAGGCCACCGTCTTCTCAACAGAGGAGAGGCAGCTGCTGGTAAACCTGTCCAGCACTAGCCAACGAGTCAAAGCATGATGACGGCTGCCCATGGGGGACTCCGTCCGACCCCCGGCGTGATGTTTCTACTTCCCTGGCACAGCATGGGGCTGCCGGGATGAATCCCAGCCAAGTGATCCTGGAGAAGTCCCGCTCCCACGGAGAGGCTGGGGATGGCCACAGCATTGGGAGCCGAGTGGCTGGGGAGGTGATGGATGGGCAGAACTCCCAATGCCCACAGCTGGTCAGCCAAAAAGCCTGAGGATGAGTGGTATCAGGAGGACCACAGCAGCATGTGGGAGGCAACTGCATGCTCCTGGGTCCTCCTGCATCTTCCAGCCAATGGGGAAGACCACTCAGAGGGACAGCTTGCCACAGAGCCCAGGATTTGGGGGTTTGACCCACACCATGGAGCCCTTAGGGTCTCTGGCACTGCGTGGAGTGGCCAAGAGGAGCATCTATTACCAGCAGAGTTTCACAACACACTCCGGATCTCCAGCCGCTGAGGGGAGAGGACAAGACAGAAGGCAACGCTACTGGGAAGCAGCAAGAGCATTGAGAGACAGGGCTTTCGCCCCTCTCACATGGTTAGCACAGTCTCACACCGCGTTACGCATCCCAAGGGATCTTCGCCTCCTTTCTCGCTCACTGCTTGGCCCCCTCCCACCCCAGCTCTTCCCACTGCAGCGTGCAGGTCCTGCCGCATCTCCCAGCTGGGTGTCAATGAGCGTCTGCTGCGCTCCCTGTCCGGCCTCTCCCCTCGCCGCCTGCCTGGAGCTGCGGGGCTGGAAAGGATGATTAGCAAAGGTGCTAGAGGAGAATTAAACGGAGTATTCTGTGGCACCTCTCTAAGCTGCTGAAGAGCCGATTAGCAGGAGGCATTGATCTCCTGGTTCAGAGATCTTCTAAAGAGGGAGGTGGAAAAACAATGGGAGGGAGGAGGGAGAAAGCTAATTAACACTTCCAGGGTAGCAAGCTCTCCATGCGGAGCTCATTTTAACAGACATAATAGAAGGTGCCCCGGTCAGCAGACTCAGCGGTGTTTGCTCACCCAGTGGGCGTCCTTGCATGGCAAGCAGGAAGGAGCTGGGGGACAGGACCAGCCCAGAGGGAGGGGAGATGACAGCTTGCTAGCTGGGCTAGCATCCTGTCTCAGGTCACCCTCCCCGCCGGGTCAGGACTGCACCGCAGCATATCACACCAGTGCCTCTGGCTGCGGCTGATGCCTTTGCTCCAGCTTTGTAAGATCGAAACACGATGGGAAGCGAGAAGCTGAAGACACGCTCCCCGCATCCCAGCTCATTATCCTGCCCCCTGGCTAGCGAGTATTTTGGGATGACACTACTCTTACATTGGCTCACACACACGCAGCACTCTTCCCAAACCTGCCGCGTGGCCAGGGCTTCATCCCCCTGAAAACCAGGGAAATGACCCGAAAGCACAGGAAGCATTTTGGCGGAGCAGTGAAAATCACAGGAATAAACTTTCAGGGTCTGTCAGGTAGTTTGATCTGTTTACATTTAACACTCCATTCCTCTACATGTGCGAAGTGCAAACCCCTAATCCCTGCTCGGTAATTACCAACATTAGAGGACCAGAGTGCAGTCTTACCCATTCACGCTACCTAATGCATACACAATTTCCCTAACCCTCTCCACGATGCAACATTAAGGATGGGCAGATGCCTTCAAGCTCTCTGTTCGCGATGATCGCCCTACAAAACATCAGGGAAGGAGAAAGAGGTTGGTTGGGGGCAAAGGGGCATTTTATTTGATAAAATCATAAAGAGCAGCGCATCCTGCAGAGGAAGAATCTCCGAGACATAAATGTCAGGTTTATGAACAATTGAGCTGCTCTGTGCTTGCCCGAAATTGCTCTTTAAGGTCAGCGCTGTAAGTGTTCCCTTGGGCAAATGGACTACGGGACAAGTGCTGAGCGGAGAACGGCAGCTCTCCCGTCACTGAAGCGGGACTGAGACACGGCACTGAGCTCAGGAGCTGTGGCCCTGAGGTGTGACTGCCCACACCATCCCAGCTATGCGCACGTACGGCCTTTTGGGGAAAAAGCCTTGGGAATAGGAAGGAGCATCGCTGCCTCCAGCCCACTGCCTGCCAAGCCCTGCGCTGGCGCTCTTGGAAAGCAACAACTCCGCTCTCAGAAACGCAGATTTATCTGTGTGGCCACAGCCCTCGGAGCGGTCGTGCCAAGATGATTCACCTCACCTTGGTCTCAAAGTGCATGGAATGCAGACGTACCCTCTTCCCGACCGAGGGCTGGGGGTCTCCTGTTGCCCTGTGAGCACACCCTCCGTGGAAATGAGTCATCGTTTGGTAGCTGGTATCTGGGTCAAAATTTGGTAAAGAAAGGTTGGGAGCCAAGGAAGAGCCCCAGACTATTGGAGAAGACAATGCACTCCAGCGGCACATAAACCTTGAGGAAAGACTAGCCAGATTCGGCTTATCCAGCTTAGCAAATGGGCTGGCTGAGGGCAGAGGGGCTGGAGGCAGCGGAGGGGTGAGCCATCAGTAAACGCCGAGAGGCCGCTTTCAACTGATTTGATAACGGGAAACTCTGGCAGGAGCTGTAAATCCTCTGGCACACCCTCGGGGGCCAACAGGGCTCCCAAGCAACACCCAACTCCAACACACACAGGGCCAACTGGCTCACCCTTAAGCCAGGCACAGTGGTGACAAGAGGACTGAGCCCTCAGACAGAGATCCTGGGATGCCTCTGCTACCCCTCCAGGGAGGACACCCCACAGGGGGACCCGTAGGGTGCTGGAAAGCTGCTCAGAGCATGAATGAGAACAAGAAGGAGCCGGGAAACTGATCTTGCAAAGGTTACAGCACACAGCCTTGATAGAAAGCAGGAAGGATGATGGCTAACGTAAGTTGTTTGATATTCCTCTGGGTTGTTACGACGGAGCCTTGATGGGCCATATGGTCTTGTCTTGACCCTTAAATCATCTTATGCCCTTCTAACAGCAGCGATCGCTGTTGCTGGCTTCCATTCCTTGTTATTCTTGGCACTGGGAGGCCGGGATTGTGAGGCAGCTCAACCCCGTAATGAGATGCATCAGATGGAGACCATCTGGAAGGAGCATCCAACTTTAACCTTGAGGGCTACTTGGAAAAGGACCTTCAGCCAGCAAAAGCTGCCTTCCCACCGACAAACAGCCCTCTCTCGAATGCTCCCTGCAACATGGCGGGGTCTTGGGAGCCGTCAACCTCCAAAGAGCCCAGCACTAAGCCTCCCGCACTTGATGTCTACAGGATGGGTTGTCCATCTGCTCCCTGCCAAGCCACTGTGTCCTCGCATGGTGGGAAAGCGGTCGAGCGGGGCCAGAAAAGTGACTGAAGGCACTCGGGGGAAGCGGGGCAGCAGACAGCCAGGCCGTAATAAATCAATTATCCAGCATTTGTCATCCGGAAAGGCAGGAGGGAACTTGGAGGAATGATCAAGCTCCGATCGGGGAGCTGCAGGGGACGGCTCTGTCTGCTGGCATTTTGGACCTTCCTTGCTTTTCCCTTCACCTCTTGCTCCCAATTTCCATTCACTAATAGCCAACCCTTTCCATTTCCATATTCCCACCTAGTTAAGGGCTCTCTGCAAATCTGACAGATATTGCTGACAAATTTTGCCTGGCCACCCCAAAGGAGATAAACTTTCCCATTAGCAGAAAACTCCTCTTCCAAACAACTCTGAGGCTTCTGTCTTTGTTTCCATCCCAAATAGGACAGAGACCCATAAAAATGGACAAAAATCTTCACACCACAAGTTTCTGAGACGAGAACCTGCTCTGGGTGGATGAAAACTTTTCCTGTCAACGTGGTCTTGCTTCTGGGGGTGAAAAAGCAGGAGGGATTTGCATCGCTAGCCTTAGGACCCCAATTTCACGGAGCAAAGCCCCGAAGTGCCTCTAAGCCTGCTCTGAAAGCCTAGGAAAATCTGTTACTTCAACCGTTTGCTTAAGTGCTTTTCTCAGTTGTGCCTTTGTTCTTTCCATTTTTTAATTAAGACCAAAAGGCCGAGGCTGTAAAAAGAGGCATTGGGAAGCTGCAAGCATGGGAAGAGGGAAAGTTCATTTGAATGGAAATTGAGAAGCCAAATCCTTGGAAAGGCTTTCAAAAACCCACCTTAAACGATTTTCTTTGTTGTCCCGTGGGTTAAACACCTCTTCAGAGCTGGGATATCTGTCTTGAAATGCCTCTGCCTATATCCCCAAAGGCCATTCCCAATAGCGCGGGCTGCACATGGGCAGGCTTGGGGTTTTTTTAAGCAAAGACCTTGTGCCGGGGCCAAACTGGAGTGGGATGCGACCTGAGAGCACGAGGGAGAGATGTACTCGCTGCCGACGCGTCCCCGATGCCTCCGCTGCCTCTCAAAAAGCCAGGGCTTCGCTGACAAAGAAACCCTAACCAGCCTAAGTACATCCCTGCGGCCTGACCCCAGACGCTGCTTCAAATTATTTGAGAAGGATCATACAAAACATCCCCCTGAGACACGCTGAGAAAAAAGATTCATTAAAAAAGAGAAAAAAAAAAGAAAAGAAAAAAAAGAGCAGCACTCAGGCACAGAGAGGCTGCGATGGAAATAGCAACACGCAAGGGCTTCGGGAGGGCGAGCTTTTCTTCCCACCGAGGATGACCGGAGGGCACAGCCTGAGCTGTACAAGCTGCCCAGCCAGCTCTGCCGATGACAAACGTCACCATCTCCAGGTGGAAGGATTTATTCCCAGCCACAGACCTCTGCTGCCCAGCCGGGCTGGTTAACATGAATCATCCACGCACCCGATCTTAATTTAACATCTGTCCGTCCATCTCACCAAAGCGGATGCCAACAGATACCAAGGCCCCGGGGCAGGGTCCAACTCGATGTCTGCACAAGATCTCTAGGAGAAAGCCAGCAGGCTCAGGGAAGGTCTCGAGAGGCAACACTTCCCTGATCCTTCTCAACACATCTACAAATTCTTCACTTCTCCAGCCAGGGTTGGATAGCAAACGAGATGAGGGTGCTGTCAGATGACTTTGCTCCAACCCCTGGGGCTCACAGAAATATAATTTCCTATTTTGTCCTATATAAATCTATCAGACGCCGTGCCCGACGACCCACGTTGGCTTCCTGGGGAAGGAAAAGCCTTTCCCTGTACAGTCAGCCAGCTCATAATTGTCCACTAAAGAAGATTTAAAGCTTTCTCCAAGGCGCCTGGTGCTGGTCAAGACCTCCAAAGAGGACACCGCACCCTCTGCCACGGACATGTGCAGGGAAGTAATTTCGGCGACAAGGGCTAGCACTGCTTGCTAAGAGAAGGGCAAACCTGGGGGAGGACGACAAGACAGGACAAAAGCCACAGCTTCAGAGCAAACCCCCAAACTCCTGACCCAGATTCTCTGCTGCGCAAAGTCACCTCTTGATACTCTTCAAGCCAAAAACAGGTCAAGAACGGTCACAAAACTCCTCGCACCCGCTCTCTGGCCCCAAGAAAGCTCCTGGGGTAGTGCAAAGGGGCCGGGACTTCACAACCTTTGCCGCTTGTGTCTCTCTTCCTGCTGTCAGTGTCCCTGTCCCCATGAGCTCCGCGCGGGATGAAGGTGCCTTCAACGAACACGGGATGCAGTGCTGATAACACCAAGCCACGCGGGGAGCGTGCGAGCCACCCCACTGTGTTATTAATACATGAACTTTGCCACTGCCCTCCCACGCTGCCTGCTGATTTTTATACCATATTGCATAATTAATCTGTCAACATTCTGTGACGAGGTATAAATATTAATAATACGATCACACAGTTGGCTGTTCCTTTTAAAATTCAAACCCTGCGAAGATAAATCGCGCACTTAATCTTGGCAAGCTTTGAAGAGTGTATTAAAAAGAGAGAAAAAATTAAAAAAAAAGAAGATACATTTGATTTTGAAACAGGATTGCCTGCTTTTACCCGGATGTGCCCTCCCTTTCTCTCTGCCTCTCGCCAGTAGATGCGAGTGTGAGAGCAGTGTCTGCTCACACCTTTGGCTGCGCCAGCGTTGTGGGAGCGATAGCGGGGAGAGGTGGTGGGTGAAACCCAACTGGCGTGCAAGTTCCCCCTCCCCAAGCGAAGCATGGGGCCGTGCGGTGGGGACACTAGCTGTGCCCAGGGGAGAGGGTTAAGTCCTCCCTGTGCAGACTCAGCTAGGAAAAAAAGCCAGAAAGGGCTTTCAAAATCCCATCAAGCAGTATCCAAAGGGTAAAGATCAAAGGAAGAGTGCATCCCCCACAGATGCTTTCCATGTACCCGCTTCCACCCCAAAGACCAGAGCTGGACCTCAAGGTTGAGGTTACCAGCTGAGCCTATGGGAATGGGAAGCTCAAAGCACCACCAACTTCACACACGCCTTTAAAAACACAACTTGAGAGGCCCCGATGCTGCTTGGTGCTTTGGAAAGCGCCGGTCTTGAAATGCACAAGTTGCCCGAGGTAGTATGCCCAGTTTTTGAGTGCTTTGCCATTCATACATCCTCCCAGCGCCTTCCTTAGAGGGGAGGACGACACGTCTCCTGCCTGAAGAAAGCCTGCGATACAGTTTGCAACCCAGGTCTCCAGGATGACGCTCTGAACGAGCATCTACCAGTGCCCTCCACGGCTCCCCAGCCCCAGCTCTGACCGGTCAGCTCTGTATGCAGAAAGCTCTCCCAAGCCTTCACAGGAGCAACATTCCTGTTCGCTCTGGGCTGCCAGACCTCAGTAAAGCTCGCTGCCCACCCTGCCCTGGGCTTGCCACCCCAAGACTTCTGCTCCACACCACTTTCCACCTATTATTATTCATCCCCAGTTGAGACATTGCCTCTTCCCGAGCTGCTTCTGCTCCCCGAGACAAAAAAGCGCTCTCTGCCCATAACGTACGTAACGCCTCGTGAGCCACGGGGGCTCTTTTCTTCTCCGTGCCCCTTTGGTCCCAGCTCAGGCACTCTATCTAACCCCGCTTTTGTTGCTGAAAGAGGAGGACAGGGAGGAAAAATCGCAGTACCCGCAATGTACTCTGCAATACAAGTAAGGCAAAACGATGGCAAACTCTTCCCTCAACACTCCAGTCACTTTGTTTTACAGAGTACTGAAATGAAAGGGATACTTTAGATTAAAAGATTTGTTTAATGGTCTGATTAATTCATTCCAAACAGACAGAGACTGTTCTGAGGATCTCTGTTAGCTCTTAACCTTTCCAGCTTGGGTTTTTTTGTGTATAAGCGAGGATGTGTTTTAATTTAATATTCAGCGCCTGCTGCGCTCTCTCTGGGTTGGATCACATGGCTTTTCTTCTTCACACGGAGAGGGGACCAAACGCTTCTTAAAATAAACACAGAGAAGCTGGTAAACAAGGAGGACGAAAGCGGGAGGGCTCACCTGACGGCCCGCACACGCCACGGGCAATTACCCCATTCACCCTGGTTCAGTTCACAAAATTAATTAGCACTGAACACTGCTGGTCCATATTATTTATGAGCTAATGAGCAGGAGAAGTTGCACCTCCAAAGGCAAGTGCGCCAGGTGGCCAGAGGCAAGTTTCCAGCCCCCGGAGAGGGAGAGGATCCTGACCCCGCGATCCCAGGGAGATGTCGTGCCGAGCCAGGGACAGGGCTGCGACTTTGAGCGCAGAGGATTCGGGGAAGAGCATTCACCTGAGGAGATGGCAGGATACAAGAAGAAGCTGTGATATTGCTCCTAGGATTTGGGAGACCTGGGTCAAAAAGCAAGGGGTCTGGCAAGTACTCTGTACCTGGTCTTCATGGGCTCTGAGGAGCAGTTACACCTGCACTCTGTAGGTCCTTGGGCCACCGTGGTGTCTGTGCACCCTTGGGTGCATGCAGGGCATCACAGCCAGGATGTTATCATTCATACTAGCTATACGGTCCCACTGCCCTCTGCTGCGTTAATGCCCCTGGTGCCTTCTGCTCCTCCAAGGAGACCTGAGGAGTGACCAACAACAGGCTTGGGCACACACCAGGACAAGATGGATGGTTTCGAGGCTTGGCACACAGGCTAGACGTGATGGAGGTTCAGCCAGTGGTTGGCAAAGGCTTTCACTGTCATGCTGAAATTCTGGGAGGCCTATCACGTCATACCCATCTCCTGCAGGCTTTGAGCTGTTTCCCTTTCCCTTGCTTCTCTCAAGCTATGAAGACAGATGCCTCCTCCGATTGAAATGTAAGGCCACTTTGTCAGGAGGAGCAGGGACAGTGACAAACAGATGCATTAGCAGGCTGGGCGAGCGTGAAGTGCTCGCACCAAGCCCCGGATCAGACAAACGCAATGTCTTGCCCTCGCTGCTGCTGCTGCTCCCGTCACCAGCTGGCCAACCGCCCCGCAGCCCCCAGGCTCGGGTACTCACAGCGTGGCATCACCCTGGGGAGGGGCAAGCTCAGGAGAACTGGGGAGGCGCTCCCCAGGCACCGCTCAAGCAGCAGGCCGGGAAAAGATGAAGAGGCATTTAATTTCCGCCCAACGTCCTATCACTTACGCGAGATCACAGCTTCTGCTCTTGCTTTTCCCCTTCCCTCTCCCTCTAGGACTGCGGAGAAATATCACCGCTCACTTCAAGTGAGGCAGAAAGTTCAGCCACGGCATCTGCTAAGAGCACTCCACATCTAGTGCTCATCTCTTACGCGAGCCCCTCGCCGCGGGCTGCTCCATGCCTCGCCATCTCCCCATCCCTCTGCTCCCATACGATGGGACTGTAATGGGTTTGCACCTGGGGATTGCGAGGAGGCTCTGTTAATGCCAAGGGGGATGATTTCGGGTTGCATGGACAACCGTTGACCCGGCAGGTCAGGCTTGGCAATGCCACCACCCCTTTCAGCCCAGGCATTTGCTCAGAGATTCCTTCAACAGGGTGTTATTTCCGTCTCCAGCCCACTGCGCGTGCTGCAATTCGTTTCGTCTACTTGGTCCATCTTTGCCCATTTTACTGACAGTCCGCCAGTCCAGATGCCACGTTATTTCCCCCATACCAATCCTAACATCACAAATGAAACAAAAGTCAAAAAAAATCAGCTGCCCAGCCAGAAAATCATTTTACTTTATTTGTCTGTTTATTATTTTTTTGCCCCATACGCTCACAATTATTTTCTTTTTTTTTTTTTTTTTTTTTTT
>VFFE01009221.1:2087332-2108688 GCA_008921705.1 Burhinus oedicnemus | reverse complement strand
CCGGTGGGTCGCAGCATGGGTTTTGGGCTTCCAAAGCGATACGGGTAGCTCAGGTGGTGGGGAGGAGCGCCCGGCTGTGCTCCGAGGGGCGACCTGCCTTCTCGCAGCGCTTCAGGCCTCTGCAAGGCTTTCGCAGCAGCAGCAGCACCCACGTCGTACCGCTGGAGAGAGAAGGTGAATCATAGAATCACAGAATGGTTTGGGTTGGAAGGGACCTTAAAGCCCATCCAGTCCAACCCCCTGCCATGGGCAGGGACACCTCCCACCAGACCAGGTTGCTCCAAGCCCCGTCCAACCTGGCCTTGAACACCTCCAGGGATGGGGCAGCCACAGCTGCTCTGGGCAACCTGGACCAGGGTTTTCATAGACTCACAGAACGCTTTAGGTGGGAAGGGACCTTAAAGCCCATCCAGTCCAACCCCCTGCCCTGGGCAGGGACACCTCCTACCAGACCAGGTTGCTCCAAGCCCCGTCCAACCTGGCCTTGAACACCTCCAGGGATGGGGCAGCCACAACTTCCAAGAGGTAACGGGCACAAACTCGACCATAGGAAGTTCCATCTGAACATGAGGAGGAACTTCTTTCCTTTGAGGGTGGCAGAGCACTGGCAGAGGCTGCCCAGAGAGGTGGTGGAGTCTCCGACTCTGGAGACATTCCGAACCCGCCTGGACGCCGTCCTGTGCAACCTGCTCTGGGTGACCCTGCTCTGGCAGGGGGGTTGCACTAGATGGTCTCCAGAGGTCCCAGCCAACCCCGGTGATTCTGTGATTCTCTGGGCAACCTGGGCCAGTGACTTGGCTGCAACTGGGTCTCTGTCACAGCGAGGTCTCTGTTTGCTGGGACAGAGGCACGTGGGGCTTGGAAGGGTGGCGGGGGTCCACATGTCTGCTTGCTTTAAGTAACTGTGTGTGAGTTTTCTCAGGTTTAGCAGTCAGTCCTCTTCTTTCCAGCTTCCATTTTTCTTCTTTACTGATCCATAGCTACAGTACTTCCGTCCATCTTCCTCCCCCCTTTCTTCTCATACCTCTTTTTTCACACGCCCATCTTGTTGTACACATAAATGAGCCTTTCGTTCTCACCCCGTGCGTGGGTGTTAGGGTGGCAGCCTCAGGGATGGTGGGAGGAGGGACAGGAGCTTCACCTATAGAGCGTTTCCGTATTTGAACGGGTGCTTTCGCTTGGAAGCTTGTCCCCGTCTGCCCTCGCCCATGGGTGCTCTTCTCTGTGGACTGCTTCATGTTATCTTAGAGCAGCAGGAGACAACCTCAGTGCTCTGTGCTGGTCAACCGTTCCTTCCATGTGCTTTTAAATGAGTCGGGTATAAGCACCTCCCAGGCGTACGTGTTCTTGTTTCATCAGGGGCTTTAGCCTCTGATAGGACAAGAGGAAATGGCCTCAAGTTGCACCAGGGGAGGTTTAGGATGGATATTAGGAAAAATGTCTTCATGGAAAGGGTTGTCAAGCAGTGGCACAGGCTGCCCAGGGCAGTGGTGGAATCGCCATCCCTGGAGGTATTTCAAAGCCGGGCAGACGTGGTGCTGAGGGACATGGGTCAGTGGTGGGTTTGGCAGTGTTGGGTTGATGGTTGGACTCGATGATCTTAAAGGTCTCTTCCAACCTGGGTGATTCTATGATTCCTTTCAGCTGTTCCCAACACCTCCTCTCCTCCGTTTTCATTTTGCGCCTTTGCCTTCTAGCACACCCTTTCTCCTTCTCCCTCCGTCTGCAGGTCTGGGTCTCTTTGCCTTTCCCCACCTTTGCTTCTCAACGCCTTCCTGCCGGGAATGCCTGTTGACAAGTGACTCCTCCCTGTGCCTGGGCTCTCCTTTTCCTTCTCTTCCTGTGTAGATGGGAAGAGCTGTGGGTCGGAGGCTCTCACGTAGCACCAGAACCGGCGGTGCTTGGCCCAGCGTGGTCCTGTCCCTTCCCTCGCCCTCCTCCTCCTCCTGCAGCCTGACCTTCTCCGTCCCTCCTTAAGGAGAGGAGTTGGGAAGCGGCTCTTGCTCTGCTGCCGTGTAGATTGCCGGGACTTGTGCCTCTTCCACGTGTACCTGGACTTTGTGCGTTGAAGGTGCTGTACAGCTGTTTTATCTTGGTCATAACAGTACATCGTGCGTAGTGGTATTCTAGTGGGTGGGTTCTAAGACGCATAGCGAAGGGCGACCTGTCTGGAGCTCTCTTCTGTCTGTGGGCCATGACGTGATTAACTGGCGCAGTCTCGTTACCTATATTAGGTACATACGTCTGTTCCGTGTGGGTTTTTTCACTCCTTTCACTTCGGGCAACTCATTCAGAGCTGTCTGCAGCAGAGCTGGAGAAATAATCTGGACGCCTCTGGAAGCACGTCTGGCCCGTAGCGTTGCCTGTCAAAGAGCTGAGGAGTCGAACGTGGTTTTCAGCTGTGACAGCACATTTTGAGGGCTTGATCCTGCAGACTGGGGCGTTGTCTTCCAACTGCTCCCCTTCTGGGTGTCTGTGAGGGACAATGTCCGCTCGGCCGGTCCTGCATCGTACTTGCCCACCTGAGGACAGGCCAGCGGCAACTGTTCCTCACGCTGCTCCTCGCTGCCTCGGCAGCGTCCCCGTCGGAGACCTCTGTGAGCGAGCTCCGCTCTTTGCAGGGATGAACGGCATCCGATGGCCTGCAGGTCGGGCGCAACGAGGTGCCACCAGCCGAGCAGGTCACTGCGCCTCTCCAAGCCACAGGAACCGCCTCTGGACACGTTTTCCTACCACTGCAGGCAGGTAGCAGAGCTTCTTTCCACTCTCCTGTGCCGACGGCTGGGGGCACGCGGCAGTGGTGCTGTACCTTGGCCACGTCTCTGGAGCATGAGCCACGTGAGTCACGCTCTCCAGAGAAAACTGTTGTGAACAATATAACAATTATCACCCTTCAAGTTGTTATAATTTTTTTTGCTTTTTGGATTCCATAATCTCTCCTTTTATCCCTTTTTTGGGAGGGGAGGATCATTTTCATCTGGGTCAATAATAAGCCGCCATGGAATGAGGGAATGGCGTGGCTGCCCTGCTTTCTGTGCCAGAGGTAGGCGTGAAAATATTCCTGGGAAGGCGTGCATCCACATTTAGACCTCATCTGAGAAAAAAAAGGAGGGAACAGGGGCTGGAGTGTAAACAGCAGCTCCCTCCGGCCCTCCTGCCCCCGCTGCGTTTCGCAGAGAGTTAAGATATAACCACACGAGGGATCTTCTTTGTGTCCAGGCGGGACCGGTGGCTTCTGCCAGAGCTCGGGGCCGCCGCGTATCAAAACGCGTCAAGGCTTTCGCCTTGTGCTGGTAACTCACCGTCATGGCTGGACTTCTTGGTTCACCAGCCCCAGCTGCCGGCGCGTTGGTCCAGGCACAAGGTCTCTCCTGACGCAGCCCCAGTCACGTCCAGCCATCTCGCCATTGATTTCCCCGCCCCCTGTATTGTGTGTATGTATTTATTTATTTAACAATATGTTGGTCCAGCCATTAAAAGCAGAAAGCACTTTCTCCAATCGATTAAACTGCCCGGCGAACTTCAGCTAAGCGTCGCCCTCTGAGTCATCACCAGGGTCAATTTAGATTTATATTCACGCTGATGAATAGGCTCTGCCTCTAATCTAATGAAAACTTGATCAGCAAATTAAAACTCGGCTTGTTGAGGCTGTTGAGCGCAGGTGAGTTATGGAGGGAAGCCGGCCTTCCCGGACCGGCTCAGCCGGCCGTCGGCATCCGTCTCCCTCTGGGTATCTGGTGTGAAGTGCTGTTCTGCCCCAACACCGTCCAGCGAGAGGAGGAGAACAGGAGATGTATGGGCCAGAGACGCCTCCATTCAACCCCCACCTCTTCATTCGTACGTAATAGCTGAGCTGGTGCCGAAGAGAGAGATGCCTTCTGCCTTCTGTACCGCCTTCACCAGAGCTTCCTCCATTGACCCCCACAGCCGCCTTACGAGCTGGGAAGCAGTCACGCCTCTTCTCCCTGGGAAACCTGAGGTTTTTACCCAAACTGCTAGAGCGTGCTTTGTGACCGCCATCTGATTTTGCAAGTCCCTTGCTTATTCCAATGACGTCCACATGCTTTACGCTGATGAGCGCAGCCGCTCTGTATTCTGATGGCGCCGTTACCTTTCCTAAAGGCTAATTAGCTTCAGTGTCCCATTACCTGCAAATTGGATAGGTACGATCGATATTTGTGATTCCTGGAACGTCTGGCTGGTGCAGAAGTGCCTGGAGGGGACGGCACGTCCCAAAAGCAGGAGGTGAGATTGAAAGATGATTGGAGAGGGAGGCTGAATGTGCAGCGCGTTGTTATTCCACCAGCGGGTCCTTCCTGTGTACGGAGGTGGCTCGCAGCCCGAAACGGGGCCGGGCTTTGGGAACACCAGATTTTGCCAGTAAGAGATGGTATCCGTGCTTATTAAACGCGAGCCTCCCAGCTATCTGAAGAGCTAAGGAAATGTTTCCTGTCGCTGGAGGGAAATGGTGTAAAGGGCTGTTGTAGAGCAGAGCAGTTCTGACATCATCACCTCCTGCTTGCACTCCTAGACCACCTTGCGTCTACCATTTGTGGTCCTCTGGTAAACTTTCCTTTGCCCGGAGAGAAACGCTGAAGGTGTATGCGATGAATGGAGAGGAGGAGAGGGCTGCCCGGGAGTCGCTGAGAGCACGTGAAGGTGCTGTCTGATGAAGTGCCTGGGAAGAACGTCCATCTCAACGTAGTCACTAAGAGCAGGAAAGGAGGATGGATGGAGTTACAGGGCTACGAAGATGATGAGGGGGCTGGAACATCTTTCTGATGAGGAAAGGCTGAGGGACTTGGGTCTCTTTAGTGTGGAGAAGAGAAGACTGAGGGGGGATCTCATCAATGCTTACAAATACTTCAAGGGAGGGTGCCGGGAGGATGGGACCAGTCTTTTTTCAAGGGTGTCCAGTGAGAAGACAAGAGGTAACGGGCACAAACTTGAACGTAGGAAGTTCCATCAAAACACAGGGAGGAATTTCTTGACTGTGAAGGCGGCAGAGCACTGAACAGGCTGCCCAGAGAGGTGGTGGAGTCTCCGACTCTGGAGACATTCCAAACCCGCCTGGACACCATCCTGTGCGACCTGCTCTGGGTGACCCTGCTCTGGCAGGGGGTTGGACTAGATGATCTCCAGAGGTCCCTGCCAAGCCCGGTGATTCTGTGAGTTACCAAGGAAATTACAAGTCATTGTACATTATTATATGACTCATTCGGTACCCATAGCTCACCCGGACTTCAAGGTTGTGGTTTAAAGTCCTACACCGGGACTTGGAATCATTTCTCTTAAAATGAGGAAGATGCATGGACCTCAAAATATATCATAGCCTATCAGCTAAAATTGCAGTAGAGGGATCTCTCTGGTGTTGACAGCCACGAGGACGGGGTCCAAGAAGGGCGGGTTGACCATATCAGAACCTCTGCTTATAAGGACTTGAATGATCAGCAAGACCTGGCTTTCTGGTGTAGGCGCTGGAAGCCCTGATGCAAGAACCACTGTAAGCCAGCTGCTGGGGCAGGATAATCAGAGGCTTAATTGAGGCACATTGCACTAATGATGGCTTCTGTTCAGTAGATGGCCATCTCTAGGAGCATTGAGGTCATCAACACAGACCCCATAGGGCAACATGGCAGTGCCTGCCCCACCACGCTCCTTCCGGCATCTCCTGCTTTTCACAGGGACTGCCTCTTCAAGATCACAGTAGTACCAAGTACTGGAGATGTGGGATGTCTCCGGAGGAATCCAGCACTGGATCTTCTGGAAGAATTTTGCACAGATCAATGACCCGCGCTAGAGCTTTCCCAGGTAGAAAGCCTGGCTGTGGCACATTTAATTCTCCTGCTTCACAGCCCTGGGGAGATGGCACACCTCCTTCCCAGCACTGCCAACCAGGCGCCAAAAGTAGGATTGACGGGTCTCCTGCCTAACGACCTACCTAATGACCAGAGGTGGAAGAGCCTGGGCTGATGGGCTTTGACTATAGCTGTTCTGGACAGCCACAGCTGTGCACTGGCCTCAGGTGGCTTTGCTTGCGGCCAGACTTCTCTCTTGCTTTCCATTTTGCTGGGGCCACAGAGGTCAGTGGTAAAGGTCAGGAGGTGTCCCTTTGGATGGGGCAGCACGTTGGAGCTGGGAAGCGGAGGTGAGTCTGGAGCTAGGCATGCTGAAAAGCCCTTGCTAGAGGTGCTGAAGGACTTTTAGGATAGGTTTTGTGCCCCATGCCTTACCGATGGTCCTAAGGTGGTCCAGAAGGACCTACAGGCTTGTCGTGTGGCTGGAGAGATGGCACTCCTACATGAGATGTCCTCACTGATGTGGCCTTTAGGAGCGATGTAGCAGGGCAGTGTAGACATGGCTTTTCTGAACATGGAGCTGGGGAGTCAGCATCTTTTCCCTGGCAGCAAATTGTCTGTTCGGAGAGGACTGAGGATGAGACAGGAAGGGTGTATCTCGCTGGAACTCAGATGAAGATAGCAGATGATCTCACACCCTGACCCGTGCACCGAGACCAAAACTGCTGAATGTAGTGAAAGAAAATTCAGGCTAGTTGGAGGGATTTGAGTGGTAGAGAGGGAGCACGTCTACGATGGGAGGCTTCTTAGGCCTTCGCGTCCCTCATTGCTGGTGTCTGAACGTAGGAGAGATGATCCCCCCTCCTTAGTGCCAGTCCTAAACCATCAGATGTCTAGCTTGATCATTGGTGTGCAACTCAAACCATTCAAGAAAATCTTCAGTGTAACGTGCTCCTGACTACACTGAAATTGTGGAAAATCATAGTTGGGAGTCGCTGTTTGATGAATAAGGTCCAGTGCGTAGAATCATGGAATCATAGAATCATAGACTCACGGAATGGTTTGGGTGGGAAGGGACCTTAAAGCCCATCCAGTGCCACCCCCTGCCATGGGCAGGGACACCTCCCACCAGACCAGGTTGCTCCAAGCCCCGTCCAACCTGGCCTTGAACACCTCCAGGGATGGGGCAGCCACAGCTTCTCGGGGCAACCCCGGCCAGGGTCTCACCAGCCTCAGCATAAAACATTTCATCTCAACCTAAATATTTCAGAACAAAGGGCATTGTTAAAATACAGATATTAACGAGCTCTGTGTGCTCACACGGGAGAAGGTGGGAGGGTCTCCTGGCTTCCAGCCTGGTGCTTTGCTCGCTAGAAGTGACTTTGGACGTGGTGAAGAGCGTACCAGTGCCGGTAAGGAGCTGGCCTCTTGTACCATGTTCGAAGAATAAAATAACCACCTTTTATTCTGCTAATGCATTTATGGAGTAAATGGGAGAAGAGCTTAAGTTAAATTCTAAATGTGACTTGACAAGACACAGCCTGCAGATACATGTCACTCAGTCTGGGGTGGACGTCGCTGTCAGCCCGTGAGCCGTGTCACCAGTGATGAATGCTAACTAACGAGTTACTGTCTAGTTGTCATGGAAAGCTTGAACCCTGGAAAAAAAATTAAGAATTAACTGGCTTCAAGCTGCTTTTAGAAGTGGTGAGAAATCTAATTCTTGCTCGATGATTGTTGGGGTTTGGAAGCGGAGATGGAGGACTTCCACACCCAGACTGCCTGCCCTGCCTGCCTCCTGCTGACCCGTCCTGCTGCAGCCCGTTGATGACTTCACAGGTCTGGAGACTGAGAGCCTGGATCCCACCGCGTAGGAGAGCTGTCGTATGGGATGTCCTGCCGGTGTCGCCATGCTGGTCAGCCCTAGGAGGACCTACCTCTCCGGCGGGCCCTGCGGCTACAATATAGGATAACGGGGAAGTTCTCCACACCTTCAGAGATGAAATCTTGCAGAAGCCCAGCAGCCGCTGGGCTGGTTGCAGATGATCAGGCTGTCTTCGGTGGTGATCTCACACGGATCGCCTGGTTCTCAGAGACGGGGATTTGGCTGAACTTCATGCCGCAGTCAAATGCTTTTCTTCCAGAACCCCATATAATTAATGCCGTCAGAACCTATTTTTGAAATGCTGAGGTCGGTGCTTCGTCTGGTGAGGACAGAAAGAGGCAAAGAAAGACTAGCTGTCTCATAGCTTCAGGGTGGCTTCCGTTAGCTGCATCGATGCAGGGGGACGGCTGGAGTGAGCGCTATAAATTGTCGGGCAGAAACCTCGGAGGGAGTCGGGCCCTTCCAGCCCCTGCCTTCTGCCGTGCCGCGCGCATTGTCTTGGTAGGATGGCACCTTTATGAAAGGAGGCTTTGGTGCTGTAGCGATGGCAGCCCAAAAGCAGAAGTAATCACACAACTCAGTTTTGCTTCCCTTAACCTAAAGAGAATCTTCCTTTTGGCAGGGGTAGGCACGACCTTGGAGCCAAGGTCTGGCTCTGACTGTGCATTTACTGCGGCTGGGGACAGTTTCCAGCACTGATCCAGACTTACTGCGTTATGGGGAGAGAATCACAGAATCACGGAATGGTTTGGGTGGGAAGGGACCACCCAGTGCCACCCCCTGCCATGGGCAGGGACACCTCCCACCAGACCAGGTTGCTCCAAGCCCCGTCCAACCTGGCCTTGAACACCTCCAGGGATGGGGCAGCCACAGCTGCTCTGGGCAACCCCGGCCAGGGTCTCACCACCCTCCCAGGCCACAATTTCTGCCTCAGATCTCCTCCAAACCTGCCCTCTTTCCGTGTCAAACCCTTGCCCCTCGTTCTGTCACTCCACTCCATGGTGGGCTGGGAGAAGGACTCATGCTAAGAGGGTGTTCTGTGCTGGTCTTCTTGGGAGGGCTGTGTTTCCCGGCAGCGTCACCCCTGCCTCAAGTGCCTCCCACATCTAACTGGGTTCAGAATATGCTGGTGTGGTTGTATTTATTGAAGTCTTCAATTATGGTTGTTGGTTTAGCTTGCTTTCGCTAGCTGGGCATGTTTGAGGAGGGCTTCCTGAGCACCATCTCCGTCTCCCTCTCTGAAGGACTTGGATTACTCATGTTCTGCCTCTGCCTTATTTTTGTTCTAATTTTTAACAGTGTGGTGAAGATCCTGCTCGCCGCTAACGCAGATCCAAACCTTGGAGATGATTTCAGCAGCGTGTATGAGACCGCCAAGGAGAAAGGCCTCCATTCCTTGGAAGGTAATATTGTTTGTGTGCAGCTACCTGCATGTGCTTTTGAGGTCCCAAAATGTTCTTTCCTGGCTTTGAAATGGAAATTTGACCTCGTTTTTAGGAGCTAGCTTCGGCTTCCATTTAAATGCCAAGTAACTGATGGTACGTGGGTGAGTGTGTGTCTGAAAACGAGAGAAAACATTATGTAGATGTTTATGAGAAGCAATCCTTCAACATCCCAGAGATAACCTGGTTTTATACAGCCAGAACATAACACAACGCTGTGGATAGGCACGTCATCCCATCGACCCGCACGCAGGCACTTGCTGGGGAGGGAGAAGGGTTCAAGGCAGTGCAGCCCACCAGTGGCCTTGCTCTAGAGCTTGTAGGTAGATATAAAATGAAGAAAGCCTTGGCCAACTGAAGTAAAACTGAATGCCATAACTAGTCGCGATTACTGCTGCTGGTTTTTGGGCAGGCGTTAATGCTGGCTTTCAGCCCTTGAAGTCTTTACATGCAAACGAGGACATTTTCTGCAGCTTTATTTCATCTCGTTAGGATTTTTCTTGGCCGTTGTCTCGAGTTCCAGTCTTACCCTAATGTTATCCCCATCGCTGAGGGGTTGAGGCAGACCTGACCCCACTAAAACGTCCCCAGCTGTTGCTTTCCTCATTCCAGAGGCCTCTTCCCCATCTGAGCGCCGACCCACCGGCCCCGGCTCTGAGCTGGCAGACCATCAATGTGTCCCAGCCGTCCCCACCACCCTGCCGGAGCTCAGCCAGCTGCCGGGACTCGCGTTCCTGGGAGCTGCTGTGTCCACAGCGACTGCATTTGTGTGTGCTGACCTTCTGCGCTGAATCATAGAACCATAGAATTGTTTTGGCTGGAAAAGACCTTAAGATCATCGAGTCCAACCATCAGCTCAACACTGCCAAACCCACCGCTAACCCATGTCCCTCAGCACCACGTCTGCCTGGCTTTGAAATACCTCCAGGGATGGCGACTCCACCACTGCCCTGGGCAGCCTGTTCCAGTGCTTGATGACCCTTTCCATGAAGACATTTTTCCTAATATCCAACCTAAACCTCCCCTGGCACAACTTGAGGCCATTTCATCTCACTCTATCACTTGTTCCTTGGGAGAAGAGACCGACCCCCCCCTCACTACACCCTCCTCTCAGGAGCTGTAGAGAGCGAGAAGGTCTCCCCTCAGCCTCCTCTTCTCCAGGCTGAACGACCCCAGGTCCCTCAGCCGCTCCTCACAAGACTTGTGCTCCAGACCCCTCACCAGCTCCGTTGCCCTTCTCTGGACACGCTCCAGCACCTCCATGTCTGTCTTGGAGTGAGGGGCCCAAAACTGGACACAGTATTGGAGGTGGGGCCTCACCAGTGCCGAGTGCAGGGGGACCATCACTGCCCTCATCCTGCGGGCCACGCTGTTCCTGGTACAAGCCAGCTGAAGGTAGACCTTCTCCCAGCTCCTGTAAGGAGAACGTTGGAGGAAGCCACGCAGGTTGTCCAGAGCCTCTGTTTGCCCTGCAGAGCCGAAATCCCGCGGTGACGTTATCCACTGGCCTGTCTGTGCTTTTTGCCTCACTGCCGAGAGCTGTACGAAGTCTAATGAAGGTGTAATATCTGAACCTTTCATAAACCACGGCTGAGTTAGGAAGATGAATCAGTGAGGGGACGGTTTTGACAGGGCGTTATTTTATTTTTAAAAGCTCTCCGCTCCCATCCCTCTCCGTAACCCACCCGTGCAATAGACCTGCTCCTTGATGGAAGTGAGAACACGCGTATATCAGATCGCTGTAGCAGTGAATGCAAAATGTATGAAACAACATTAAAAAATGAACAATGGAATGCCAATACATAATGCATGTACGTAGACTTTATTTAAGACAAAGTATATCAACCGGTAAAGTTAATTGTTTTTGTCTGCATTCATCCCTCTCTAATGTTATATATTTTTGGGGTGAAGAAAAGATAAGGCCACTCAGTAAGAAGTTGCATTAATTCTTTGGTTGACATGTTTTATTAAAAAGAATAAATTCAGTTGCATTTTTAAAAAGAGAGGGAGAGAGAGAAACTGCCTTTGTTTTTTACTTTTTTTTTACCCATTTACATATTTCGTGTATAAATATTTTTTCATAAAAACATCCAAATCGAGAGGGTATGCTCCGCAAACACTGCACAAAATATATTACAGACATTTATATGGATGGCAGGAAGGGAGACAGAGGGCTGAAAATTTCCAGGCACCCGGTGATTGATGGTAGACGAGGCTTCCCCTGACGCTTTATTGAGTTTCCGATGATTATCTCTCTCTGAGACATTTTTTACAGATGACGGCCGAGCTGTCACAACGGACCATGGGGGAAAAAACCCAACAATAATAACACTTTAATCTCTTTACTGCACTGCTCCCTAGTATCTCAGATTCATCTTCCCTGACGCACGCAGTTCATTATCCTGCTCCTCCCTGGGTAGGAAATGACGACAAATAAATAAATATACATACTCACCCCGTATGCTTGGAGAAAAGACCCAGGAAAGGAAAGGAGCCAGGGCATTAATTGATCTTGCTGGAGGTACTGCGGTTCATTAGTGGAGATGCTGGGCTAGGACGGCATCAGGTATTCATGACGGTGTTTGTCTCTTCCGAACTTTTCAAATCTCCTGGAAATCTGTCGGTAGCTCTTGGACAGCTCTTGGAAGGTGGAGACGGCGCCGCAGGGGATCCACCCTCCGGCTCTGCCTGCTTTGCTGTGACGAGGTATCGGGTGCTCAGAGCCCTTTTGACTTCGCGATGGCAAAGTCCCTGCAGGTGAGCGTGCTGAGTTTTGGTTATATACCCCTTCACCACGGAGCTGAGCGCGCCTCCGGGAGCTGGATTTGGCCCACCAGTTGGGCGGCGTTCGTTCAACAGGAGACACAGAGGGTGCCAGCCCCGCCGTCGCTCAGGCTGCGTGGTGGGACTCTGTGCTTGTGGGGCTTCCTCGTCTCCCCGGGTTGGGGAGAAGGGTTGTGGCCAGGCCTGGCCCTAGAGCCCAGCTGAGCGAGAGGTGGATTACTCTCCATTAGCTCTGGAATGGCTGCGACAGTCTCCCTTTCCTCAAAAACCAGATGTCACGTGCAGTGCGTGTCAAAACCTGCAGCCCGGAGTGATAGAATCACAGAGTGGTTTGAGTTGGAAGGGACCTTAAAGCCCATCCAGTGCCACCCCCTGCCATGGGCAGGGACACCTCCCACCAGACCAGGTTGCTCCAAGCCCCGTCCAACCTGGCCTTGAACACCTCCAGGGATGGGGCAGCCACAGCTGCTCTGGGCAACCCCAGCCAGGGTCTCACCACCCTCCCAGCCCACCATTTCTGCCTCACATCTCCTCCAAATCTGCCCTCTTTCCGTGTCAAACCCTTGCCCCTCGTCCTCTGGCTCCACTCCCTGCTCCAGAGTCCCTCCCCAGCTCTCCCGGAGCCCCTGGAGGCACTGGCAGGGGCTGGAAGGTCTCCCCGCAGCCTTCTCTTCTCCAGGCTGAGCCCCCCCAACTCTCCCAGCCTGGCCTCCCAGCAGAGGGGCTCCAGCCCTGGCAGCATCTGGGTGGCCTCCTCTGGCCCCGCTCCAGCAGGTCCATGTCCTTCTTGCAATAGCATCTCCTTGTTGATAGAAGAGCCAGCGAAGATGGTGAATGCTGAAATGAGAGGGGCATCTGCCCTCCCGTCACACATGAAAGTGGTGCTCATTTCCGATTCTCAACTACGGAATTCTTGACCTCGTTGGTGGCTGCGGTTGTCCCTCTGGCCAGGCTTTAGATTAGGCTTCTCTGTGGAGTGCTGAGTGCCCTCAGGACTGGTGGCGTGAAGATGCCGTCTCAGCTCCCATAAGTCTCCCTTCCTGGCTTATCAGCAGCCTGGTATTGTTGTTTCCTTCAATACCCAAAAAGAACCGCTCTTTTTTCCACTCTCTGTTTTTGCTGATGACTAGGGCTTAAAACCCAGGAGGTGTCCTCACGCCTGGCCCTTAGACCAGCTGCCGAAGAGCGTCGGTGCTGCGGAGCCTTCCTGCAGGCGCCGGCTCCTGGGTGCCGGAGCCCTGCCCAGGCACACGGGCTGCTCTGCCGGGAACTCCAGAATCGGGAATTTGCTTGAAAACCAGGCGATGGTGGGACAGCGTCCTCTCCTGCCACAACTTCCCCGCCGTCTGCTGGAGTCACCTCTGCCTCGCAGGAATCGCTCTGACTGTCGGGAGGGGGGGTTTTCCTGGCTTGGGAGAATATTCCCCCCTTTGCCTCTGTACGTCAGTTGGATTTAATGCATTCCCCCATCTTCCAGCTTTTTCCGGTCCGAACTCTGATTTTGGCCCTGATCTGGAAGACTTGAGTGTTTCGGTGTGTCTGTGTCACCGCACCGTCCTTCTCCTGCCCTCCCGGCAGTGCCTTGGCCCGGCTGCGCTCTGGGCCACGAGCACAAGTCGTTGGGCTTGCCCTTTCGCAGGGTGTCCCCGCGTGTTGGCGTTCAGAGCTCAAGGGAAGAAAAAATTATAATTAATGTCGGCTTTAGAAAGCAGCAGTTTCTGTTCAAAGGAACATCACAATTCCTAGGTCTGATTTCACAGAACCTGCCAGGGCTCGGTGTAATTGCATGTGCTCAGGGGATTCCAGGCTTTCTGATGAGTGGCAAAATGCGTTATTATGAATTATTCCCATCCCGGTAGCGTTGAGGAGCACACCTCACGGAGCACACCGTGCTGGTGGCTAAGCAAACACAGGATAAAAACTCAAAGTCCCAAAGAACAGCTGGTTTCAACAGGAAACCAGAGATGGCAAGCGGGTACGTGTGGAGAGGAGCGGAAGGGAGCCGAGCGTCGTGCTCTGCAGCTCCTGAACCCATGTGACTTTTCAGTTAACAAAGAAAGTGTTTTTGAAGAGTTCCTGCTTTTAAATGGCTCCTTCTTGATGTTTCTGGGAAGTGTGGAGTAGAGGAGGCAGCTCCTGGAGGAGATGAGCCCATGAGCAATGGGAGCGGTGTGATAAGGGAAGCTCAGCATGACTCCGAGGAGATCCATGGGCGTTCCCGAGGCTGCTGTCCCGAGGACCTGCAGCGCGGTCGTCCCGCAGCCTCTCCGGCTCTTTCCTCTTGGTTGTGTCTTGTAGGTTTTGGTGCTTTGTGCTTCCAGCCTGCAGCGGGTGCAGGCTGCTGGGGTGGTCTTTTGGCTGGGGGAGGAAGGTGGTGTGGAGGAAGCACGGAATGGTTGTTCTCTGGCCCTTCTGGACAGGAAAGGGGGAAGAAAAGGCAGAAGTCTCAGTATTGCTTGTGTGGAATCCTGATTTCACTTTGAAGGGGCAAAGGGGCTGTGGTTGGAACAAGGCTGAGAGGTCTTCTCTTGGGCTTTCTCCAACCACCTCCTCCTCTGCCCAGGTGCTGTGAAGGCAGTGACTGGGATTTATGGAAGCTGTGTTGTCTTCATCTCCCCTGCTGCTCAGTGGAGTGGGGACAACAGCCACCAGAAACCCATACTGGCGTCCTGGTGGTCTCCTGGAAAAGGCCATCAGGCCCTTAAGAAGCTTCCAGACCGGTGGTGATGGTCGGTGCTGGCAGCACATGTTCAGACGAGCAGTCCTTGACTTCATCTCAGTGAGCTGAGCTTTCGTTCTTCTTCCCCCGCAGTCCTCGTAACCCGGGAGGACGACTTCAGCAACCGCTTGAACATCCGAGCCAATTTCAAGGGCTGCACAGCTCTCCACTACGCGGTGTTGGCTGATGACTACCTGACGGTCAAATTGCTGCTGGACGGAGGTGAGTGTCGTAGCTCCAACCGGCTCTTGGGCCAGGAGCGCTTCTGAGCAGGCCAGACCCACGGAACGGTCGGGCTCAGACAAGGAGCACGCTCTTTCATTGTCGGGATTAGATGAGATTTCCTGTTTGCTTTAGTCTGTTTTTTAATTTCTGTGTTCCCCTTCACCCCCCAGTGGTTTTTCTCATGTACTTCTGGTGGCCGTTCTCATCTGAATCATTGAGACTTCCCCGTCTTCCTGCAGTTCAGCGGGGATGCCTCCCCTGGTCCCTCTGATCCGTACTTTGAACATTTCCCTTCCGCAATTTGCACTCTGCGCATCTCTCATATCCCTTATGTACCTGTGTGGTGTGGAATTGAAGAGCCTCCGCTGAACTGGGAATGGATCTGCTCTGTAGACAAGGCACGGGGTAGGTGCCGGTACCCACGTTGAGTGGTTGAGGCTCAGGTACCGTGGGTACCTTGGCAATGCAGCTCGTGTGGAAACTGGTAGAAATCAGCTTGTGCGGTTATTGGTCCTCCCGGTTAGGTCACAGAGCCCTTCTTCTCACGGATCCTGCTGTCCTGTCATCTCCTACGGACTCACGGCTCTGGATTACAGATACCTAGAGATACTTCTGGTTGGACTCAATGATCTTAAGGATCTCTTCCAACCTAAATGATTCTACGATACTAAAGAGATGAAAATGCGTAGGATTATGCCATAGTTGGGGTTGGAAGAGACTTCAGGAGGTCTCTAGTCCAACCTCCTGTTCAAAGCAGGGTCAGTTGTGAGGCCAAACCAGGTAACTCAGGGCTTTAGCCAGCCGGGTCCCGAAAACCGCCAAGGATGGGCACTGCCCAACCTCTCTGGGCAACCTGGTGCCATGCTTGACTGTCTTCGTGAGAAAAATGCTCATCGGCGCTAGTGGAGGAAAAGAAGAAGATGCATTTAGCTGACAGAATGGAGATGTGCTACCATGACAACAGATTTTTACATTTACCCTCCTGCTGCTCTTTACCAGGATGACATTTGCGTCTCTGTTATGCTGTTACCCAGAACCGGAGTCTGCTGAACGTCTTTCGGGATGTGCTGCTAAATTAGCTGCATCTGCCCGCGATGCAAACTGGTCTGCAGACCGCAGAGCTCGTCAGGAGAGCTCTGCTTCCCTCCGGATTGGTGCCCTTTGTCCCTAGCGCTCCTACTCCAACCATTTCAGCCCCTCTCGTCCCTGCAGGTCACCCGGGGCACCTGCTGTCAGCCGGCCCCTGCGGCGCGGAGACTCTCTAGTGCCTCTCTAGCCGGATTCTGATTTTTGCAAAAATTTTAGGAACGCCTTAGTCTTCGTGGTGTGGGCGTCTCGGGAGTTCAGGAGTTAATTCGAGGGAAGCAGGGTGGCAGAGAATTGTAGGACGGGCTCATTCCTTAAGAAAGCAACTAAAAAGATAATGGAGAGTAGCATCCGTGAAGGCTAAACATCCCCAGAAGAGACGAAGAAAAATAATTGCAGGTTCAAAACATTGAACCCTGATAGTCATCTATACCGGATGCTCGTTGTCTTTCGCAGAGAGAAAAATAAGAGTGCAAGGTTGAGATTCAATACCGCTGAATTCCGCAGTTAACTCTGGGGCAGGATTTCTCTCTGGGAGCCTGCCAGATCCCAGAACCCTATCTCTCGCCCATAAATAAACCCCCAAAAAGGAGCCACTGAAAGAAGACCTAGTGCAAATGGATTTAGCCAGGGTTCCTCAGGGATGCTTGCGGAGGAGGGAGCTGAAAAAGCAGGCGGCTGCTCTGAGGCTGTGGGAGTGTGTGCCTGTGGTGACTGGGAAGTCCTCAGACAAAAATATCGGCCCTCCTGCAGTCCGGAACGTTTGTCTGACGCGGCAGACCCACGCCGTGTTCGCAGCCTGCGTCGGCACGGCATGCACGCTGAAGCCGGCACGTCTGCGGCACCCTCCAGCTGCAGGTCTGCAGCGGCTGCTTGTCCAAGGGCGCTGGTCCAAGGGCTACCAAGATGATGAGGGGGCTGGAACATCTTTCTGATGAGGAAAGGCTGAGGGACTTGGGTCTTTTTAGTCTGCAGAAGAGAAGACTGAGGGGGGATCTCATCAATACTTCAAGGGAGGGTGCCCGGAGGATGGGAGCGGTCTTTTTTCAGTGGTGCCCAGTGACAGGACAAGAGGGAACGGGCACAAACTTGAACATAGGAAGTTCCATCTGAACATGAGGAGGAACTTCTTTCCTTTGAGGGTGTCAGAGCACTGGAAGAGGCTGCCCAGAGAGGTGGTGGAGTCTCCGATTCTGGAGACATTCCAAACCCACCTGGACGCCATCCCGTGCAACCTGCTCTGGGTGACCCTGCTCTGGCAGGGGGGTTGCACTAGATGGTCTCCAGAGGTCCCTGCCAACCCCGGGGATTCTGTGGTGTCCAGGAGAAACCGCTCCAGCAGCACCTCTGAGGTCCCGCGGTGGCGGGCAGGCATGCCGGTGGGGAGGAGAGGGGTGGGCTTCCCCCTCCGGAGCGGTGAGCTGTGGATGGGCTTACGATGGCGAGTGCAACGGGCAAGAGCGGCTCCGTGGTGGGATGGAGAGAGGCACCGTGGTCGAAGTGCTGGCACAGAGGAGTCCCCGTCGCAGCGGTGTTGTGAACACATCTGAGCAGGATGGGTCTGTGGCGCTTGAGGCCAGGGAGTGTTTCACATGTGAGGTGGGATGAAGCTCAACAGCGGCGTTTTCTTGCTAAAAACGCCTAAAACGGGCTGGCAGCACGGGCAAGGGGCAGCCTGCCGTGAAGGTGGTGCAGAGGCACAGGCACGGCGTCAGCGGGGACGTAGGGACGGTGCGGTGAGGAGAGGAGGCGATGGCAGAGCTGCCAGCAAGAGGCTGAGAGGTCTTCTTCGGTCTGTGGAGTTTGGGCTCAACAAACCTTCCCCGCGCCCGCTGGGGCAAAGCTGGAGTGACATTTTTCCCAAAGATACCGACCTTGTGTCCAGAGGAGGGCAAGAAAGCTGGTGAGGGGTCTGGAGAACATGTCTTCTGAGGAGCGGCTGAAGGAATTGGGATTGTTTAGTCTGGAGAAGAGAAGGTTGAGGGGAGACCTTCTTGCTCTCTACAGCTCCCTGAAAGGAGGTTGTAGTGAGATGGGAGCTGGTCTCTTCTCCCAAGTAACTAGTGATAGGACAAGAGGAAACGGGCTCAACTTGTGCCAGGGGAGGTTTAGGCTGGACATTAGGAAAAAATTTTTCCCTGAAAGAGTTACCAAACCTTGGAACAGGCTGCCGAGGGAGGTGGTTGAGTCACCATCCCTAGATGTGTTTAAAAGTCGTGCAGATGTGGTGCTTGGAGACATGGTTTAGTGGCAGAGCTGGTAGAGTAGGGTCAATGGTTGGACTGGATGATCTTAAAGGTCTTTTCCAACCTCATCAATTCTATGATTCTATGATTCTTCCTGCCTTTGCAAGTCTCCCTGCGAGCTGTGAGTGGTTTTACCTGACTGAAAGCACCGAGGCGGCTGCCTGGTTATCCGCCGTGCAGGTAAAACATGGGTGCAAAGAACTGAAGTCGGCACTGAAGAATTTCGCCGTACGGAATGAATAACGGCAAGTAGCGAGTCCCGCTCGTTTCTACGTCTGGCAGGTGTGTGGGGGCTGTTACAGTCCGGACCTCTCTTCATCGAGAGGACCGCGGGGTTTGTTCAAAAGCTGCTTCTGCATCTGCGCTGGAGGCACTGCCGTCTTTGTGCGTGCCCCCTTCTGCTGCCCGATGCTCAGAGAGACGGCTTTGTTCATGGAAAAGTGGCTCAGCTCGGAAGAACTCGCTCGGATCTGAGAAGAAAAGCGTGTAACAGTCTGTAGGACTGTGTCTGAGCACAGCTGAAGGGACTGTGTGTCAAATCAAAGTGAAAGTTCAGAATTTAGCCAGCCGTAGCGCTGAAATGTGACCATTGCTTGTAGAATCGTAGATGTTGGGATGGAGGGCGCCCTCAGCAAGTTTGCCCATGACACCGAGCTGTGTGGAGCGGTGGACACGCTGGAGGGACGGGATGCCATCCAGAGGGACCTGGACAGGCTGGAGAGGTGGGCCCGTGCCAACCTCATCAAGTTCAACCAGGCCAAGTGCAAGGTCCTGCACGTGGGTCGGGGCAATCCCAAGCACAAATCCAGGCTGGGCGGAGAATGGATGGAGAGCAGCCCTGAGGAGAGGGACTTGGGGGTGGTGGTGGAGAGGGTCAACATGAGCCGGCAATGTGCGCTGGCAGCCCAGAAAGCCCCCCGCATCCCAGGCTGCATCCCCACAGAAATCCTTCTGGATACAGATTCGAGAGAGTCTACGCTAAGAATGCATTCCCAAGTGAAAATCATTGTCTTGCAAAGACAGGAGCGTGTCCCAGTGCTCGGTGCCCGGGACCAGCAGTCCACCAGCATGACCCTCCGCTTGGTGCATGATGCCAGGAGCTGAGTTTGCAACGTTCTTCAGGTTGATCCGTATCCGCCATCCCACCCACCCCACCCGCTTGCCCTTTGCGGTCGTAGTTATGATGAGAATTTGTGAGGATTTACTTGCTAAAGGGAACGCGTCTCCCCTCTTTGTCAGGTGGACCCTTGGGCAGCCTGGTGGCAGACCCTTCCCTGTCCCGTCAGGAGCAGGCTGGAGCTCCGTTCGGCGCCTGACACGAGTTTTTCATGGCAGTGACCGGGGGTGGGTGTTCCCCGCCTCCCGGTTCTGCCCGATAACAAAGCGTCGGTCCCTGCGTCCTTGTCGCTATAATCTGCGATGAATACATGGCTGAAGGTCTCAGAAGTGGAGATCGAACACCTTTCAGAGCGTGCCCGCCCCGGGCCCTTTGTAAGGCTAATTTCCCCGCGCGGTCTGCCGTTGACGTCCCCGCCTAGGATGTCTCCTGTTTGCTGACGTGGAACAGGCTCCCCTCGCTCCCTCCCCGCGTTTTCCCTCCACCTGCCTTTTTACCAACTGCCCCTTTACTCTCCCCAGCGCGTCCTTCGCCTGGTGCCCTGCCCTCGGGGCCAAAGCCATTAACTGCCAAGGCCCCTCTGCGCTCAAACAACTGCCCCCTTGTGCGGCGATGGGGCTTTTTTTTCAAGGGAAGCCCCCTCGCCCCACCTCCCTGGCCTTTTGTGGCCCATTCAGTGACTCGCTTGACCCCACCAGGACCTTATCGCCTTGTGGTCAGCGTGTGTGTGCCCAGCAGACCGCGAGACGAAGTCGCTGCTCTGTTGTCCTTTCGGGCAGTTGTCGGTGACATTTCACAGTGCCCTGACCTGGGCTGACACGGTAAATAGCGGTGTTTATGGGAAGGAGCGGGTGGCAGCTCCCGTCCGCAGCGTGCACCAGTTGCTACTGCAGGCACGATCGATTCCGAGGGCTTTGTGTTTGGCTCGGAGGAAGGAAGGCAGGGTCTGCAGCGCGTTGAGCATGGAAGTCTCCCTTCGTTTTAGAGGGAGCTTTTATTATGTCAGCATTTAAATCTGCTCCATGAAATAGCCGGTGTTAAAAGGTTCGGTTTCTGCAGGAGACGGGGTAGCCCTGCCATAGAGCTCAGACACCTTCTCGGGCTGATTCTCCTCCAGACCCTGCGGCTGGAACGCAGGCAGCCGGAGGAGCCCAGGCAGGCACCGAGCCCTGGGCAACCAGGACTCCTGCGCCCCCCGGGCCAGTGGATGGAGCAGGGTGGGTGTATGCCTGCCCTCCATCCTCCGTCCTCCATCCTCCATCTTCCATCCTCCATCCTCCTCCGGACATTCGCTGACAGTCAAATTGAAACTCCCTGATGGCTCTCGGTGCTACCAGCCCTCAGAGCACTGGAGCCCCTCTGCTATGGGGACAGGCTGGGAGAGTTGGGGGGGTTCAGCCTGGAGAAGAGAAGGCTGCGGGGAGACCTTGGAGCCCCTGCCAGTGCCTCCAGGGGCTCCAGGAAAGCTGGGCAGGGACTCTGGATCAGGGAGTGGAGCCAGAGGACCAGGGGCAAGGGTTTGACACGGAAAGAGGGCAGATGTAGGGGAGATCTGAGGCAGAAATTGTGGACTGGGAGGGTGGTGAGACCCTGGCCGGGGTTGCCCAGAGCAGCTGTGGCTGCCCCATCCCTGGAGGTGTTCAAGGCCAGGTTGGACGGGGCTTGGAGCAACCTGGCCTGGTGGGAGGTGTCCCTGCCCATGGCAGGGGGGTTGGAACTAGATGATCTTTAAGGTCCCTTCCAACCCAAACCATTCCATGATGCTGTGATCACAGCCGAAATACACGTGTCACATCGGCAGAGCTGGGGCCAGCGGGGAAGGGCGCCTGAGGGCTGGCTCTTCACTCGGGAGGTGGAAACCTAAAGACGTAAGGTAAAGCACACTGTGGGATGGGGGGGTGAGGGGGCTGCCCCGCAGCCCTGCCCCAGATCTGCATGGAGGAGGGACAGCGATGCTGTTCCCCTGACCGAAACAGAGGGGCCTTCCCCTGTGGGGGCAGAGGGACAGGACCTTTCTCCAAATGTTCAGCAGACATCCAAGCACCTTCTCTCCC
>VFFE01009221.1:2042829-2053119 GCA_008921705.1 Burhinus oedicnemus | reverse complement strand
GCAGATTCTTTCGCAATCTTTCCAGCCATTCAGTGGGGGTCTCATCTTTCCTTTGATGTTCACTAAAGGCTTTATTTATATTCTGTCCTCAAGGAACAGATTCTTTAATTCCTTGAACAACTCTGGTGCGCAGATCCACCATATGAGTTTTATGTTTAGCATTTTGATTAGTCCAGTTTGGCCGCTGTAGTAGCCATTTAATGTCTGCGCCTGGACTATGTTGATGTTCCCTCTCCTCCATTGTAAAAATCCTTTTGGCTTAGGGCGAACACACAAACTCTGCACCTCACTCACTCAAACACTCAATCATATAAAAGGGCCCGTTACACTTCTCACTCACACCACAAGATTTTCCAATTAGAACAATAGCCAAATGCACATGTAACTTAAATCTTAAGCCATTCACCGTTTGCCACTAATCAGGCCAATAGAGAGGGTCTATCAGAACGTTTACCACTCTTACAAATATTTCAGCCAGATCACACTGTGTTTCAAGTCCAGTCCTCAAAGGATCCGAACACAGGCCAATAGAGAGGGTCTCTCCTAATTTCTTTTCCTCCCCAAACTTCCATGCAATAGTAGATCATTTTTACTTTATCCTTACCCCGCCTAGAGGGGTAGTCATCCCGATATTTAATCATTAATCCTAGCGGACTATCCGGTGGTCTATCCCACCCATGGAATCAGAAGGCTTGCTCTTCTTCTGTCCCATCTTCTGGAGTGCCTTCACACACACACACACTCGCTCCCCTTATTCGTGGCCCAGTCCCTCGCGGGAGGTGGGAACCACACTACTAAAGGGTCCGCACTCGCTTCGTCCTTTGAGCTGTTAGAGCTCGACGGGCGTCTCACAACACCGCACTCCAGGATACCCAACCCCAACCGAACGGGTAACTGGCCTATACTTACGCACTCCTGCGTCTTCGTTCGGAGCTTCGTGCACAAAGATTACAGGGTTTGCCGGCTTTCTTTTGCTTGTTGCCGAATTTAGGGTTCGTCGGTAGAGGATGTGGTGCGATAGCATCCAGCCAGGGCCGCTGAATTCAGCGGGGCGCCTCCCCGTATGGGGCTTCCCACCAGATTGCCTCTATCCGAGTCACGGCACCAAATTGTTATAAGTTGATCTCACAAATTGAGGAGAGACAGAGCCAATTAAAATTTGAAGTATTTATTTAGCAAGCGGCAGCAAGCAAAACAGCGCTGGGCGGCCCGGGAGTCTCACTCCACTGACGGCGCGCACTTTACCCTCTCCAGAGTCCTCTTCTTATAGTCCGTGGCTTTTGCTGGTTTATTCTGCGGTCTCGCGCTCTGTTGCTAGGGCAATCAAGGCTAGTACTTAGCGGGACATTGCGGTTACAAAGTCTCCCGGCTATACTAGTTTACAGCGATTAGCATATTGTGTAATGCTGCATAGCTTACATACCGGTTTGATTAACAAATATACAATACAAGTCTATCACAGCTCCACTCTTTTTTTAGCTTCAGGATGCATGTTACCATTCACAGCAATAAGTCAATTCCCATCCTGCCATGCTGCCACCACCAATCTCCCACCACTGATGGATTACATACAAAGTTGAATGTACTGCATACACGCTTAACCCTTACAGGGATTCAGTAAACAAGACTGTCTCCTTTCCCAATGCTATTTTTCTAAAAGAAAAGTCATACAGGCCAAACAAGTTCTCTATAACCCAGTAAGACAGTCAACTACTTTTTCCACATCACCCTTTGAAGGCAATCAGATAAATTAGTTGTAGTTGGCCTACAACATGCAGCCCAAACTGTACAGTTAACTTGTTAGCCTTTTGAATGCTGAGGGTTACACTGAGTGCAGATCTCTGGGAAAGAATGTGTAATTCTGAAAATACAGTCTTTTTTAATTGGGAGGTGGAGGAAAATTCTGGAGCTTTGTGCTGGTTTTGGCTGGGGTAGACATTATATTTAAGGAGAGTTTATTATAAATGTGATTCTTTTGGTATCTATGAAATTACAAAAGCAATTATGAGGTCTTCATAAGACATTGTTCTCACTGTTGAATAGAAAAATTTGCTTCAGTCTACATGGAACGAGGAGGATTTACTGACATTACTGACGTTAACCAATCAGCTTCTTAATTTCTGACAGATAATTTTTGTCTTTCTGCTTTGTGGAGCAATTAATTTTCTGTATTTAAACATTTATGGTCAAAGGTATTTATGTAAAGTAATTGATATCAATATTTAATATTTTATTAATATATTAATATTTAAGTGAGGTTTTTTCATAAACCTATGCCATTCCTAAATAGTATGTGTGCCCTGTAGAATAGGAGAGACGTAGAAAACTGAAAAATTTATATCAGAAAAAAATGATTTAAATTCTTGACTACAAAAACTTCTCACAGATCCATGCTTTCACTTAAAACTGGGACTCTTTTTGGAAACTATTTTCAATGTTCTTTCATGAAGTTTTGATGAGCAGAGATACTTTTTTGTTTATCTTCTGAACTGTGCATAGCTCGCTGTGGATAAATAAATTCTTAAGATTCTGTATTTATAGAAATTATATAGAATTTAAACAGTTGGGCTATCCAATAAACACTCTTTCAGTAATGAAAATGCCAAAATTTCCCTTCAGTTCCTGTCTCTTATTTGGAATTTCCTTCTCCTTTGAATTTTTAATTTGCAAGATAAAAATCAAGCCCTAGGGTCATTTCTGTGACCTTCAGCAAAGATGCTGTAATTTTAATCTATTCAAAACTGTTTCAATACTTGCCATTAGAATTTTTGGCAAATATTTTCTGGACTCAGTAAGAATGTTCATGTTTTATTTTGAACCGCACAGATGCAGGAGTACTTGTAAAAATACCAGCTGAAGCATGAAATTTAGCATCTGCAAAGTTAATTGGATTCCTTAAAGGAATCCAAAATGGATTAGGCTGTTTTAAGGCCCTTAACTGATTCTCAGGGAAGGAATTTTCCATGGGGGATCCTATCACCATCACAACCATTAGGGTAAAGGGTATTATGCAATAGCCATGACACAAGATGCTGTCAAGGTCTGGCCTACTCTGTGGAATAACTTGCTATCAAAGCAAAAAAAGAAAGTGATGCTACAAAGCAGAACAATTTTCTTATCTACCTCTTTCTTATAATGATTTTTTTTATACTGCAATTAACTACAAATAACTGACTTAAAATTTCCTGTCTTCCTTTCTGTCTTAGCCTCTAGCTTTGTGCTTTGCTTCTATTAAGCATGGTAAACAATTTCATTCCATGTACCCTGTTGAATACATTGAATTTCCAGATATAAATAAACTTCAAGATAATGCAAGTGACTGGATTTGGAAAAGTGTTTTGTATGAAGCGTATCTAGATTGTTTCTCCGTAAACTCTGAGAAACAATGCCAGGGTAATACATTGTTCTCATCTCTGTTTTAAAAGAAACTATACTAGTTTATTCTATTTAAGAAGTCAAAAGAAGTCCTGCTTGAACTGCCACTTTTCTATGTACTTTTTCAGTGGTTTATTGCACCCATGTGTTTTGAAGATGCATGACCAAATCAGATTAAAAACTGCTAAATAAGAACAGCGATAATGAACACAGGGTCTCCTACTCACCAGCTAGTCTAGCTTGAAGTTTGCTAGCAAATTACACACGCACACCATCATGCACATCAGGTTCGGGGAAGATGCAGACACTTGCCCCCCGCCCCACCAACAGTCAGCACCAGGCACATGGGCTGTGACCCGTGGTCCCTCTCCAGCTACCAGCACTGAGCCCCTCACTCTCCTCACTTGCACTGGTCCCTCCCAGTAGCTGGTTTTTGGGACACACAGTAGCCAGCACTGAGATCCCGGTTGTTCCAGTAGCTGACACCACAGGCCAGGGACACCTACACTGTTGGTCTAACTCCAGTAGCTAGTACTTAGTCCTTGCAGCACACATACACATGGGATAGAGAGTGAGATTACGCAGAGAGATAGCTAAGAAAAGATTTAATAAGAAGATAGGACAGACTGGTGATCAGGTGCAGGACTCAGTCAGACAAGCGTGCTGACTGACCCCATTTTACATGTGACCAGCCTCTTTTCTACCCCTTTCTGTTCCTCCCTGGTCCGCCTTCCCCCTGCACATACCTTCATGGGTTTATATAGTTCTATTGATTCACTCACCCCTCCCAGTCTCGTGTCCGGGATCTCCCCTGGTTTGCAGTCTTATCAGCTGCAAAGTCCAGACTGGTCTTCCTGGAAGTAGCACCTGTACTTACTTGATGGTGCATCAATTAGTGTGACTGGAGAGGTTTGTGGCTGGTTATTGTCTTTGTTAATGATAATTGGTGAGGTTTTATGTCTCTATGTGTTTGTCTCTCTCTTTCCTTATAGAATCATAGAATGGTTTGGGTTGGAAGGGACCTTAAAGATCATCTAGTTCCAAACCCCCTGCCATGGGCAAGGACACCTTCCACTACACTAGGTTGCTCAAAGCCTCATCCAACCTGGCCTTGAACACTTCCAGGGATGGGGCCTCCACAACTTCCCTGGGCAACCTGTTCCAGTGCCTCACCACCCTCAGCGTAAAGAATTTCTTCCTAATATCTAATTAAATCTACCCACTTTCAGTTTAAAACCATTACCCCTCGTCCTATCACTACACTCCCTGATAAAAAGTCCCTCCCCATCTTTCCTGTAGGCCCCCTTTAGGTACTGGAAGGCCACTATAAGGTCCCCCTGGAGCATTCTCTTCTCCAGGCTGAACAACCCCAACTCTCTCAGCCTTTCCTCATGGGAGAGGTGCTCTAGTCCTCTGATCATCTTCGTGGCCCTCCTCTGGACCCACTCCAACAGGTCCATGTCCTTCTTATGTTGGGGGCCCCAGAGCTGGACACAGTATTCCAGGCAGGGTCTCATGAGAGCGGAGTAGAGGGGCGGAATCACCTCCCTCCACCTGCTGGCCACGCTTCTTTTGATGCAGCCCAGGATGTGGTTGGCTTTCTGGGCAGTGAGCACACATTGCTGGCTCATGTTGAGCTTCTCATCCACCAACACCCCCAAGTCCTTCTCCTCAGGGCTGCTCTCGATCCATTCTCCGCCCAGCCTGTATTTGTGCTTGAGATTGCCCCGACCCGTGTGCAGGACCTTGCACTTGGCCTTGTTGAACTTCATGAGGTTCACATGGGCCTGCAAGGCTGTCATGCGGGACAGTGTCAAATGCCTTGCACAATTCCAGGTAGCTGATGTCAGTTGCTCTCCCTTATCCACCAAGGCTGTAACCTCGTCATAGAAGGCCACCATATTTGTCAGGCACGATTTGCCTTTAGTGAAGCCATGTTGGCTGCCACCAATCACCTCCTTATTTTCCATGTGCTTTAGCAGAGTTTCCAGGAGGATCTGCTCCATGACCTTGCTGGGCACAGAGGTGAGACTGACTGTCCTGTAGTTCCCTGGGTCATCTTTTTTCCCCTTTTTGAAAATGGGGGTTACATTTCCCCTTTTCCAGTCAGCGGGAACTTCACCAGACCACCACAACTTCTCAAATATGATGGATAGTGGCTTGGCAACTACATCTGCCAGTTCTCTCAGGACCCATGGATGAATCTCATCAGGTCCCAATCATTATCATTCCAATTTGACAAGGTCCTTAGTCAAATAATCTTATGAAAAATAAACATTCTCATACTTCACATATCCTTACCAATTAGTGTGAGTGACCAGGTTTGGTTCTCATCACTGCCTCCCTTATAATTTGTCCATCAGGTTTGTGTCCCTGTATGTTCTTGTTTATGTCTTCCTCCTTTTCTTATTATTCCTTTTTTCATTGGAAAGGACCTTGACCAGATACCCTTATAGGAGCACTCTCCTTCTACATACCCTTACAGACAGGTGCGGAAAAAAGTAATGCCGGGCATTTTTCCAATGCAGGTGTGACATCTGCTTTCCCAGATAACTTGTGCAGGCCTCTGGAAGTCCTCCAGGGTCAACAGCTGCTAAGCAGAGGTAGTGAGACGATGTGGTTCATACTCGACGTTGCCTTCCTGCCCAGTGCAGCTGGCTTTCCGAGGGGTCTCTGAGAAGGCCACCCACTCCATGAGTTTCTGAAATGAGGGATAGCCAAGGTGTGACCCTTGTGTGTGACCTCAGGAGGCCCTGGCTGAGCTCGCTGTGCTGGAGCCTCAGTCCCAGTCCCATCGTGTCCCCCATAGGACCATGGTGCGGACTATCCCTCCATGGCACCTTTGTCTGCGATGTTAGAGGCTGCAACAGTGCTGAGTTCCTTGGGGAGAGATGGTGTGATTTGGGCAAATCCTTCCTGTTTTAAAAAGCAGTGCAGTTTGGATGTGAACAGAGTAGAAATTCTGCTTTAAGGGAAAAAGTCATGTCCTTTACTCCCAAATTACAAAATGTCTAATTCATGCCTCAAAGCTATTCCAAAAGGCAGGTTTTATGTGAGGGAGGTGTAATAAGGTGTGGGGTGGCTAATGGGAGGGAAAGACTCAATTATCACTCCTCTTCTCCAATCCCAGCTTCTGATTTTCAGTGATAAATTACCTCATCAAGCCACCTTTTTTATTGCATTGTCATATAGAGTTTTCCAGCTTGCTGAATGTATTAGCATTTTATTGTGATCATCTAATTTAAGTAGGCCAGATAAGACAAAGAATTATGCGTGGTTGCATGATGAAGGCCAGAAAGCACAAAGTCCAAAAGCACAAAGTTAAAAAGGAACATAAAATAAAAGTAGACTGTGAGGATTTACAGTATAAACACAATTCTCATGCCAGCAACTTTGCTGGAACTACAAAGCAATGATAATTGCTTTCTGGGATGACTTTACTTCCTGCTGTAAGTTCACTTGCTTTGTTTTACATCCAGTAAACTTCCTGTAGCTTTTAGCTGAGGGAACCTATACATAAGTGCACTCTTTTTGTAAGGTATATAAAGCTGTGTATGAACCTATAAGGTAGCATTTGTTCCATTCTGCTCAATATCATATTCAGCAATATTTTGCCCATCTTTTCTTTATCATTCTCACACTGGTATTTTGGTAGAGGAAAAGCAACTGTTAAGCCCAGAATCTCTGAAGTAACAGAATCAACTGATGTAGAACTATGACAGCAACAAATGCGGTCTCTTGTTATTTGTACTTTGGTCGTTGTTGTCCACTGTATAGTTTCTGGTACCTTACCTGAACTGGATAAATCATTCATCTATTAACAGAATGTGTTGAGAGAACAATTCATATCACAGAATCATAGACTATCTCGAGTTGGAAGGGACCCATAAGGATCATTGAGTCCAACTCCCTGCTCCTTGCAGGACTACCTAACGCTAAACCATATGACTAAGAGTGTCATCCAGATGCTCCTTGAACTCTGATGGGCTTGGTGCTGTGACCACTTCCCTGGGGAGTCTGTTCCAGTGACCAACCACCCTCTCAGTGAAGAACCTTTTCCTAATGTCCAGTCTAAACTTCCCTGACGCAGCTTCATTCCATTTCCTTGTGTCCTATCGCTGGTCACTAGAGAGAGGAGATCAGCACCTCCCCCTCCACTGCCCCCCTTGAGGAAGTTGTAGGCTACTATGAGGTCATCCCTCAGCCTTCTCTTCTCTAAGCAGAACAAACCAAGTGACCTCAGCCACTCCTCGTAAATCTTGCCCTCAAGACCTTTCACCATCTTGGTCGCCCTCCTCTGGATGCACTTTTTTGTTTGATGTCCTTCTTATATTGAGGTGCACAAAACTGCACACAGTACTAAAGGTGGGCTTGCACCAGAACAGTGTAGTGTGGGCCAATCACCTCCCTTGAATGGCTAGCTATACTGTGCTTGATGCACCCCAGGACACGGTTGGCCTTTTTGGCTGCCAGGGCACACTGTTGACTCACATTCAACTTGCCATCAACCCAAACCCCCAGATCCCTTTCTGCAGGGCCACTCTCCAGTCTCTCGTACCCCAATTTGTATGTATAACCAGGACTACCCTATCCCAGGTGGAGTATCCAGCACTTGCTCTTGTTAAATTTCATATGGTTGGTGATTGCCCAGCTCTCTAGTCTATCCAGATCTCTCTGTAAGGCCTCTCTGCCCTCAAGGGAGTCCACAGCTCCTCCTAATTTAGTATCATTGGCAAACTTACTTAATGTACATTTGATTCCTGCATCCAGATCATTTATAAAAACATTAAAGAGCAGTGGCCCTAAAATTGAGCCCTGGGGAACCCCACTGGTGACTGGCTGCCAGTCTGATGTAACCCCATTTACTATAACCCTTTGAGTCCGACTCATCAGCCAATTGTTCACCCAATGTATTATGGACTTGTCTAACTGTATGCTGGACATTTTGTCCAGAAGGACACCATGAGAGACAATATCAAAAGCTTTGCTAAAATCCAAAAACCCCACATCTACTGGCCTCCCTTGGTCAACTAGATGGGTGAACTTGTGATAAAAGGAAATTAAGTTGGTTAAGCAGGACTTTCCCCTTGTGAACCTCTGCTGGCTATGACCAACTACTGCATTGTCTCCCAAGTGTTTTTCAATAGCTCCCAGAATAACCTCCATAATTTTACCAGTCAGTGAGACTGACAGACCTGTAATTACCAAGGTCTTCCTTCCTACCCTTCTTGAAAATTGGGACAACAGTTGTCAGCTTCCAGTCAACTGGGACCTCTCCAGACTCCCAAGACCATTGAAAAATAATGGAGAGAGGTCCCACAATAACATCAGCCAGCTCTTTCAGTACCCTGGGATGAATCCCATCAGACCCCATAGACTTATGTGCATCCAGCTGGAGCAGCAAGTCTCGAACAAGTTCAGGGTTGGCTGGGAGTTTATCATTCCCCCAGTCATGGTCTTCCAACACAGGGTTCTGGGGGTCCCAGAGCCCATCATTGGTCATAAAGACAGAGGCAAAGAAGGCATTAAACATCTCTGTTTTGTCTACACCCCTATTTGTGAGGTGACCAACCTCATCAAGTAATGGACCGATGTTATCTCTGATCCTCCTTTTGCTGTTAACATATTTAAAAAAGCCCTTTTTGTTGTCCTTCACAGTGCTGGCCAGCTTGAACTCTAATAGAGCTTTGACTGCATGAATTTTCTCCCTACAGTGGCGAACAGCATCTCTGTAGTCCTCCCATGTTGCCTGTCCTTGCTTCCAATGTCCGTACACTTTCCTTTTCTGCCTAAGTTCTAGAAGATACCTGCTCATCCAAGCTGACCTTCTGCCCCACTTACTTGACTTCCGACACTTTGGAATTGCCTGCTCCCTTCTAGAGGGAAATGGAAAGAGAAGACTGAAAGATAAAGGAAAGTAAAGCGGCCTTCATGGTTTGAAGTTGTCTCATTCTTCCATTACGTTTTGCAGAAAATCGTAATGAATCGATGGAATAAAAACAGTCAAGAAATTCTAGGTGAATTCTCAGCTGTTGGAAATCTCAAAGAGCTCGTACTTGGAGTAGGCTCTGCCATTTTCTTGCTGCTCGTTTGTGCTTACATAATTAGCGTTATCTTCAATCTATGGTTTCTTTGCAAGAATCTTTTTAAGCCACTTATTCATTAACTAGGGTTAGTTTAGTTAAAACTAGAAAATATAATCCGTAAATCCACTTAACCGGGCACACATAAACTGCAATATGTTGCATAGGCTGAAAGCGAGAGATTGAGTGTCAACCCCTCCGAGATGTGGAACACCCACACTTCCCTCAGGATACCTTGCAGACACCAGAACGTGAAGGAGGAGGGCATAGCTGGTGCTTTCCGGTGTCTCTCTCACCCAATACAGTGCCTGGACTGCACGTGCTAGCCTAGGATCTGGGAAGTATGTCTGCAGTTCCTGACCAAGAGATAGCTAGAGGGGTCTAATATTCCCCTAAAGGGATGCACCAAATGGCACCTGTGTGAGTCAGAGAAGGATCCTGATCAGTCAAATTCTAATGCAGAAGTACTGATTATCCTTTACTACCTTATTGAAAAAAAGCTGCCAATTTATGCGCCTATGACCTGCTCCCATAAATTATAGGCTATGTCACACCTTACAGGTTAATATAATTATTGACTAGAGAAAGACAGTGAGCAGAAGCTGAATGTTTTGCATTTTGGCAATCTGCATGTTAGAACACAAGATAGATCCAGGAAACTGAAACAGCTGAGCCTGTGATTTAATGAGCTCTTTTAGGTTTATTTTCTTCAGAAATTAGAATCTCTACCCACTGAAAATACAGTTACCAACAGAAGTGAACTTTTCTTTTTCTTTTTCTTTTTCTTTTTCTTTTTCTTTTTCTTTTTCTTTTTCTTTTTCTTTTTCTTTTT
>VFFE01009221.1:2032696-2042809 GCA_008921705.1 Burhinus oedicnemus | reverse complement strand
AATCAAGATTCAGGCTGAATGGATGCCAACCACCTTTAATCCTCAGATACAGACTTTAAAATATGATAAGGAGTCCTTATTTCTCTTTAATAAAAGTATAATTGCCCAGATACAATCACTTAAAAAATTTGTCAAAATTTATGGATTGGACTGTTTGCACCCTAAAAACTATGTGGCAATTGGAACAAAAGGATAAGGTGCAGTCCTACTTAAGGGGTAATAATGAGTTCATGTGGAGAAAACTATTTGGACAATGGGTCCATCCTAGACACTGGATAAAAACCTATTCACAACTGTGACAGTCTGGGCTCAAACTTTTCAGTAACAATTATGAAGTATCCTGATGATATGTCTTTGATGAAAAAAGCAACGAATTGAGGTATTGAATAACAGCAATGCTCAGGGGTGAAGCTCAAGGGAAAACACCGCAGGGGAGGATAATAAAACTTGCGCTGATTAACATATCATACATATGCAATGTTTTGTTTTGCTCATTAGCGAACTTGCTGATGTAATGCAGATGCTGTTGTCTGAATTCCAAGATCCACAGCTGACTGCCACTTGGCGCCTGTGCAAGGGTATGTGCAGATGGGGGAGAAGCGAACTATACCAGGTTACCATAACAAGATAAGACGTGCTGAGACAGCATATACCACGTTAGGATGATTAAACCCTAAGTACATTAGTAAAAACAACAGTGTTACCAAAGTTAGTTTAATAGCAACAACAGAAACTTAGGATGGACAAAAGTATTTCTCTAACTCAGCAGTAAAAGCTATGTATTAGCTGAGGAATTGGAATAAACAATACTTTCTTTTCATGTTAATGTAACACTACCTGAAATTATAGTTAAAATTAACCTCGATAACTGCAGTTTGCAATCGTTACAGCTGAAAGCCCATCAGGAAATATGGGCATTCTGTGAGAATTTCCATCTTTAAATGTGTTTATGCATTGATGTCACATTAAAGGCAACAGTTATTCTACAGAAAGCCAAGAAAACCTATTTAATATATTCTATTTAAATGTATTTTACAACAAATAATGGATATACTAACAGTGCGAGGGTTAATTCATGCAAAAATTATTTTAGTCAATCTTAAAGCAAATAAGAAAATTCAAGACGACAAGAGCTGTAGTGACTTACTCTAAGTGTCATTCCTTATAGATTCAATAAGGTCAGTACAGGAGGGCATCATTCTCTAAGTTACAGGTAGTTTTACATACTGTAGTAATGGCATACAAATTAAGTCAGTCAGAAGTGAGGTACCTTTCTAAAGTTTAATTGACACTTTCCCATTCACCTTTTTGGAAGCATCAGAATTTGTAATGCAGTTTTACAGCTCAAAGGGAACAAAGGACTCCCCAGTTATGTGCATAGACATCTATAGAGAAATTATACTGTGCATTTTGATACCCCACTTAAAAAGTCTGTCACCATAAGAGAACTAGAAATAAAAAAGGTTTCTCCTTGTTCCCCTTCCCCTCAGCATTTTTTCTCTCTCAAGGAACAGAGGGAATGGAAAAACACTGCCTTTGAATCACCAATTGTCTTCAAGATTTCTCCATCATTTTTCTTAAGTCTACTATCCTCACTACATCCTACAGGATCTGCTCTAAAAATCAAATGTACTCAGTAGATATGTGATGTCCTTAATCTTATGAAAAGGACACTACTCAACAATGATAAACAGCATAGAACCCACTCCTACTAAGACTGATAGTTTAAATACCTACAGTACACTCAAACCCTATTAGTTTGAGAGAGAATTCGCATTTTGTAGCTTTTTATTTTGAAAGGAAAAAGTGGTGTTCAACTTCTTAAGCCTGGGAATCTTAGACATACACGTGCACATACAATGTTTAATAAAATTCAATAAAAAATGTTTACTGATGAAACAGTTCCCTACTTAAGCAGCTGCTGAAAAATGCTGTCGCTAGCAATTAAGGCTTAAAAAAAAAAAATTTTAAAAAATCTCCAAAATCAGCTTCTGCTTGTCAATTTGGAATCAAAAAACCTTCTGTTTTCTATTAACAGCAGAGGAAGCAAAAAAATTAATAAACATATTTCCTCATGCATATCATTCTTCATACACAGGAAAATCACACACACTCATGAAACAAATTTGTAAACTTTAGCTAGGAGTCAATTTACATTTATTCTTTCAACCTTACAGCGAGAAAATAAACCCCCAAAACATTCTGCTCTTTATTTTTTAACACAAGTTATTTTCAGCTTTCATTAGGCTCTTCCATACAAGAGGGAAAGCTAGAGTTTTTTCATATTTTTTGAAAGGGAAATTAGACATACAAAATCTTGTTTCTGCTCATTTAGAAGCCTTGTAAAAATTCTTGTAGCTGTGCAACTATTTCTGTATCCACAGTTTCCATAAGTGCATGAAAACCTTGTTCTCCCAGTAATTCCTGCTGTGCCTTTAGCTTCTCATAGATGAACTGCTGCAATGACACAGTGTGTACAGGGTCCTTCAGTGCAAGCTGTGGAAAACATGTAAGAGAAAAAAATATATTAATGCACTAAAAAAATACTCTGTGACTTACTCATCTCTTTTATAACCTCATCCCAAGAAAGAAATCATAGAATCATAGAATCGTTTAGGTTGGAAAAGACCTTTAAGATCATCTAGTCCAACCATTGACCCTACTCTACCAGGTCTGCCACTAAACCATGTCTCCAAGCACCACATCTACATGACTTTTAAATACATCTAGGGATGGTGACTCAACCACCTCCCTGGGCAGCCTGTTCCAATGTTTGATAACTCTTTCTGTGGAAAATTTTTTCCTAATGTCCAGCCTAATCCTCCCCTGGCGCAACTTGAACCCGTTTCTTCTTGTCCTATCGCTAGTTACTTGGGAGAAGAGACTGACCCCCATCTCACTACAACCTCCTTTCAGGTAGTTGTAGAGAGCAATAAGGTCTCCCCTCAGCCTTCTCTTCTCCAGACTAAACAATCCCAATTCCTTCAGCCGCTCCTCATAAGACATGTTCTCCAGACCCCTCACCAGCTTTGTTGCCCTTCTCTGGACACGCTCCAGCACCTCAATGTCCCTCCTATACTGTGGCGCCCAAAACTGAACACAGTACTCAAGCTGCGGCCTCACCAGCGCTGAGTACAGGGGCACGATCACTTCCCTACTCCTGCTGGCCACACTATTCTTGATACAGGCCAAAATGCCATTGGCCTTCTTGGCTACCTGAGCACACTGAATCTGCTTTTTTTGTACTTAATTGAGGAACGAGAGGAAAAACTCCTGTAAAGCAAAGATCAAATTAATTATCATGAAACACAAATGTCAGTTAAAACTATTTGAAACAGTCTCAAATCATGGACCCAGTCTGCTGTAAGATTTCACCCTTCTATAAGATAAAACAATTTCAAAGCTGCTTTGTTAATTACTGCTGAATGAGTTCCCCTTAACTTCTAAGAAACACATCAGATGTTACCATGATAAGCTCTTTAGAGATGGCATGAACTATGGTCAGTTAGATTTTATTAGTAAGGAAACAAAACAAAAATAATTGAACTGGTTTAGATTTATATGACAAACAACAGCTAAAATAAATTGTCCACATGCGTAAAGAATAGACATACTTTTGGGCAGGGACAAATGCGTATTTTTCCACATATTAACTGCTTCTTAATAAAAGCAAAAAGAGGTAAATGAAACAGAGGGCCTATTCATAATTTTAAAATCAGAAGAGAGGTATGGGCAGGCTAAGGACATGGATAGTTACACATTTGTCCTTCAGCCCACCAGGCTGGATGAAGGAGAATGGGAGGTGAGGACACCTGGAGCTTGCAGCATCATAAAGAAGGAGGATGTTGAAATAAACGTGAAATTACTGCAGACCCACGATCTTCTGCTCATCTTAGTATCAAAACTAAACAACACTACTATTTATGCTGGAAGGTCAGGAAACAAAATATAATGCTAGATCTCAAAGCCCACTGAAACAGGAGACACTTCTGAGCTCGTAATACCCTGCTATACTGCTATTTCCAAAGAAGTGAGGCATATTAAACTTGCACAACTGCTCTTTCTTTATTCCCTCTTGTCGTGTCATTCATACAATTTATGGCATGTTTGCTGCATTATTACAGCATTATCTTATCAGCCACCATGTAAAAACCCAAAGTGAAAAGTACAGAGGATTTTCTTGTAGACAATGGATACAGTTGATACCATTAAATTTCAGTAACGTACATTTTTTGATCAAATTCCCTTGTTGAGTTGAATAAGAACTAGGAAATAAGGCATTTAATTCTTCTCTGATCAGAATCTATGAGATACAATTAGTATCACATGGAGTTTATATCAAATGGAAATAGGAAGTATGCTTATTTAATAAACTACCTGGACTGACAAATGAGTTTGAACATAGAGACATCATCAGTAAGAGCACAGATGGGCTACTGCCTGAACCAGAGCATTCATTTTTTTGTAGCAGTATTAAGCTTAGGTCATTCTCACCAAATGAGCTGTGTCATTTTTCAAACATTCATGAATGAATTTTCTAATAAAAAGTTTCTTCAAAGAAAAAAATAAAATTACACATTCATAACTAATTTATATGTGCCATAATGATGCATACTTTGAGATAAAAAACTACAATAAAACATGAAGAGAATCCTTCCCATTTTGGTGTGATACCAGAAATATTTGAATTTTAATATGGAGTGGAAGACTTTAAATCTTAAGAATATTTACTTATTTATTAAACAATATTATTCACAAAATGGGGGAATACTGATTGAAACAACCACATAAATATAAGACAAAGAAAGAGTAAAACATCCAAAAACATTGTAATTCCCACAAAAGATAAGTTAAAGTCTTATTTCTTATGAACAACTCCAGTGAATAAGCAGGTTGCTTGTTAGCATCTTCCATCAGTGCCTGCAAGTTCTTCTTTCTTATTATGGTCACCTCACCTTTCATACTGTAAACCTCAATCATTCCCTCAGCATTCCTAATATTGGCTTCTTATCCTTTGATCCTTCACCATTTTCTACTACCCATCTATTTTACATTTCAAAGGTAAGATATGACCTTTTTATTACTTATTCCTAACGTTACACTCTTTTGAAAAGGGGACTAATTGCAATAATAGTTTAGTATTCTATAGTAATTCTCAGTAAATGTAATCTGGTCTCTAAAATATAAACAGACTTTTCAAATTGAAATGCTCTAACAATTTCTAAACCACAGCTACTGTAATTGAGATTTGCCAATGTTAGTGATATCCTTTTGTAACTGTGTTAGCACAATCTACAGGGTAAAAAAAAAAGATTGTCTCGCCAAGCAAAGAAACTACCGGTTTCTGAACAATTTGCATTTATTAATCGATGATTGTAATTTGAGACATATAACACATTTCTAATTAGTTAGTTTCAGTAAGTTCATAGCTCTACACAGTCATGTATAAAATGACAGTAAGGAATTTGCACAGAAAAATGGGTATTAAAATTGCCGTAGACAAGTGTTCTCATACTTGTGACCTTGATACAGCAGCATGCATTACAAAGTCACCTTGGGAAACACCTCCAAAAAGCCATTCTTCAACAACCTTTTTATCCACAAACCAATTGATCTACGTATTTAGTTAACTGTATGACTTATGTGACCCTACTATAAACCCTTGTTTAAGTACTGAGTATTAGAAAGGGGAGTCAGAACAATTTGCCTTAAAAATATCAAGTTCAAGCAATTTTTCTTTCTACTCTACCAAGACAAATTAATCTAATTAGTAATTCCATATTGCAAAGTTTATTCCTCTGATATCTAAAAAAAGAAAAAAAGAAAATAAAAGGAAATAGACTTCAAATCAATGGTAAATAAACCTCTCGTATTTCTTATATGTCAATGTTCACTAATAAGTCTCAACTTTAAGTCCAAATTTTTTCCGAATTTTAACAAGCTACTAGAATACAACTATGCATGTAATGCTGTTCTAGCACCCAAATGGTGGTTTTCAAATTCTGAACAAAATTCTGTTTTGAAAATAAAGGGTTTGAATCCTTGCTTATTTGCAAAGCTTGCTGGAACTTCAAGACTGAGCTATCATCTCTAGCATCTCTTATAATAATAATTATAGATATGCTCTCTAGCATCTCTTAGAGGTGCTAACCCTCTAGCACCTGCCTCATGGCAGGTGATGATGGGTTTCCAAATAATCCTCTGAATAATCTGCAATACTACTGAAAAGTAAGTAATCCTGAAAAAATAACCAAAGTGAAGAAGATGATAAAACTTAATATATTATAGAATTCAAAGTTAATCTTTTTTATTCTTAACTTAGCTGCTACATTTGCACAATATAGAGAGTTATAGGAACAGGCTACCGTATGCACTACAACATTGATACATAATTACACCAATTTCAGAAGTATTCTAATTCCACATTTTCTTTTTCATAAAACTTCAGTGAAGCAAGTCAACTTTATATGTAGTCTTTCCATTAGATAGGAAAGTAACTGAAACATTTCTGATGCATATTTATCAATGTATGTTCTATCAGGACAAGTGGAACTTGTATTCCGAACTAACAAAAAAATGAAATAGCTTGGTATAATTAGTTTGTCGACAATATTAGACAATCAGCTGCAGTCTTTGCTGAATAAGCAAGCAAAATCATCAGTTTGGAAGAACAGTAAGCACTGTTCTTTATTCACTGTATTTTCGTTATGACAAAATTAAAATAGTATCTGGTTTAAGAGAAGACCCTTAAGATGTTTTCAGACCATTCTATTTGCTTTTTGCAGGAAAAATTCATCCTCTTGAAAATTGAGTCTCCAGATTGCTAAGCACTGAGCATCCAACATCATTCCAGCACAGAACACAACCATATCAGTATTAACACTGGCTACATATTCTGTAAACACTGGGTGGTCAGGGACCATCTTTTTGAATGTAAGTATGTATGCTGAGTTCCTAGCTGTGTGGCCAGAGTTTTTTGATTGAAACGCTCCTGATTCTGAAAAGAGCAAAACACACATTTTCCAGTTATAAAAACCAAACCAAAACAAACCACCAAAAAACCAAACCAAACAAAACAAACCACCAAAGCCAAACAAACTAGAAAATTCCAACAGCTTCTTAGTCAAAACAGCTAAACACAGAAAACAGAAGCTTGGCATTACTGAAATGTGCTTTAAGCTGCTCAGTGAAAACTTGATCCGACTAGCTTTGCATCTAGTTAATTTACAAATTGATCTTGAACCTGGACACAGGTTGGGGCTGGACCGAAGAAACAAATCTTCCACTGCACTAATTGTAAACAGCAGTTTGAAGGAGAAAAGCAGTACAAAGGTTTTAGAGAACAACCATTTCCCATCCCTCCAAACTCCACTTGCCAGCATCAATGGCATTCTGCAGAAATATCAGTTGTTTGAAACCAGTATTTGTTAGGTGGATCTCTTTCTTCAACATCTTTAGACAACAATACAGTCAAAAATCACACTGTTTCCAATATATATATATATATATTATTCTGTATTAAAACAGTGATCTAATAATGAAAAGCAATAATACAAGCCAGTGGAATGGCATTAGAATGCAAGAAGAGGCAATAAAGGTCTAATAAAACTCAAAAAAAGTGATATCTGAATTAAATTGTTGAAAAGATTTCCAGAACTTGAGATATTGTCTTCAGTTTAATATGGATACTTTGATACTAAAGAGGGAGCAAGAATGCATGAAATTATACATATTTACCATGATGGTTAGTCCCTTCTGACTGTGATGCTCTGGGAAAGACTGGAAAAATCATTTAAAGAGGGAATGTATAATTTAGTTTTAACAGTGATCTAAGATTATAAAATGAAGCCAGACAATATGAAAGGTTCCCAATATCAAAGCTTTTTAACAGATTCCAGTGGGGCTTGGATTAGATCTGTGGCTAATTTGTAGATTAAGTGTATAGGGAGAAATTATACCCCAAACAATTCAGAAAAAGTATTGCTTTTAGTAAACCACATTGTCACATAAAACTTGATCATTTGGCTTATTACATTGTAACCCATCTATTTATTTTCCTGAAGATATAAAGTCATGATTCATCTAGTTTCTTTCCATACTAGGGTAGTAAGTAGTGGTCAGGTAGGAATTAGGGCTTCTCCTCCCAAAAAAGGTGGCAGGACCAATACCTGAACTGAAATGCTTCTTCACTAAGGCATGCAGCATGGGCAACAAACAGGAGGAGCTGGAAGCCATTGTCCAGCAGGAAAACTATGACGTAGTCGCCATCACGGAAATGTGGTGGGATGACTCGCATGGCTGGAGTGCTGCAACGGATGGCTATAAAATCTTCAGAAGGGATAGGCAAGGAAGGAGAGGTGGTGAGGTGGCTCTATATGTTGGGGAGTGTTATGAATGTCTAGAACTAAATGATGGTGACAATAGGGTCAAGTGTTTATGGGTAAGAATCATGGGGAGGGCCAACAAGGCAGACATCATGGTGGGAGTCTGTTACAGACCGCCCAACCAGGATGAAGAGGCAGATGAAATAGTCTACAAACAGCTAGGAAGTCTCAAGATCGCTAGCCCTTGTTCTCATGGGGGACTTAAACCTACCAGGCATCTGCTGGGAATACAATACAGCAGAGAGGGAACAGTCTAGGAGGTTCCGGGAGGGTGTTAACCTTAACCTTAGCCTCCTTCTGCAATACTATCATTCTGTCTATTACACTTTGCAAGTGAAACCAATGGTCCCTTGCCCAATCTTGTCTCTGGTGTGAGGGACGAGATCGATATATCTCCAAAAAATCATATAACTTATCAGTTTCCTCAGCCCGTACGGGCGCACAGTCGCAAATATCGCCTGCCTCCTGGGCGGCCATGTCCTACAAAGGGGATATCGTCCTGGGAGGGCCACACCTTAAAGTCCAAATTTCCCCTATACGCTCCCAGGAGGCCAAATCGTATGCTAATATACAAGTTACCAATAACAAGGAACCAACATCCACTCTTTCCTTACACTTCGTTCGTCTCCGGCTGCTTCCCTCGCGGGAGAGCAGAACCGCGGATTGGAACTCCGCACTCGCTTCGTACTTGCTCATACGTCTCGTTCACACACACTCGTGCAGCATACCACAACAAGGTTGTACGACACTCTCGTCTCAGGGATCCTGTCTGTGATGCCAATAAAATGTCCTGATCCAATGTCGGGGAGGTTTTGTTACGATCCCAGGGATGAGATTAAGACACTCAACTAAGTCAAATGTCGTAAAACCCTTCAGCTTTATTTTCAACGAACAGCGTGAGAAGAACCATATAGAGAGGTAACCAGGAGAGTGGGGAAGAGCAAAGGGAAGAAAAAGAGAGAGAGAGAGTGTGAGAGTGTGTGTGTGTTCAAGTCGGGGAGGGTATCTAGCTACCACCACTCCAAGTCCGGTGATGCTCCGTTAGCTCTGTCTATGATTTCCAAGCATCGCAGGCTTTGTTGAAGCAGGTTCCAGGAGATACATGAGGAGGAGAGCAGGAAGGAGAAAAAGCCCCCCACCGGAGCGCATGCGCTCCTTTTATAGGGGTCCCATGCTCACGCGCAGATCGCAATTGTGTACGTGCAGTTCGTGCTATATGTGCTGTGTCTCCTCAAGGAGCTATCGTCTGCCTTTTTCGTGCCCTGGCCCTTGCGCAAGTGCACGGAGGTATTTCTCTGCAGGCCATGAGGGTGGTGTCTTCTGAGGCTGGATGTTAAGGTCGGGGAGTGGGGGTGCAACAGCAATGTCGAGACAAACTACATTTAGTAACAGTCTTCTACACCGATAACCTTCTTTTCCTCCAGATGCTTTGAGATGACATCCAGAATGAGCTGTTCCATCATCAGATCATCCTGAGTGCCATTGCATAGCACATGCAGGACAACCAGGTGATCAGGCCCAGTCATCATGGATTCATGAAAGGCAGGTCCTGCTTGACTAACCTGATCTCCTTCTATGACAAGGTGACCCACTTAGTGGATGAGGGAAAGGCTGTGGATGTTGTTTTCCTGGACTTTACTAAAGCCTTCGACAAGGTTTCCCACAGCATTCTCCTGGAGAAACTGGCTGCTCATGGCTTGGGTGGGTGCATCCTTCTCTGGGTAAAAAA